>JANAVB010010716.1:0-10982 GCA_029216955.1 Iris pallida
TTTCATCCAAACATTCCTATCTATCAAAATTCCAAGCCTAACATCCATTGAAACAATAACTTTTAACACGATCGTCATTCATCGAATCAGAGTACCCCCGAGTTACCGTACATCGATCTTTGATACGTCTCAATACCATCGATGATGTACAATAACCTGACGATCTTCCTTTGCAACGAAATCCGGGTCGTGCGACTTAATTCCTCAATTCGCATTGTTCCATGCCAACTCAAGTCATTGAGCAACATCCATTCTAAATCCTTAGTCATTCTTCGTATCTTCAAACCAACATTCATGCACGCTATCTTCCAATCGTGCTATCATCGATCCCGTCTACGAGTATTTTACCTCAACTCAAGTTTCACTCTATTCGACTATTCAGAAATCGCACGTATGATCGACCAAGTTTTCTCGACCAAGACATCCATTCATTTCATCGTTCCGAATCTCTATTCAACTGTTTCGTAATTTACACTACACATTCACAAATCGTCCGAGCGATATCTCGTTTGAGACTCTCGAAATCACGACCAAATAAGCGTTACTCGTTCTAAGGCTTTGCGCGATAACGCCACTTGCGGATATACTCGTTGCTACCCGTAAAATCCTTAATTTTGCTCGAACAATTTCCAAGACGTCCATACACCACTAATGTCACGCCCCGCTCCCGCAGGAGCGATCGTCATCGCTAAGGCGTGATGCCGTACGGGCCTAGGTTGCGCCCGTGCAAGGCTAAGTCCGGAAACGGCCGATTTGAGCTAGGCCACAGAGTCGCACAGAGTGTCCCCATTTGCAGCGGAAAGTAAATGAACACAAATTGAAGCGAATTCAAACTCTTTATTGACATTCAAGAAGTTTACAAGCGGCGCTAGGCCGAAATTACAAATCGCTCAAGCTCTCTCTCTGAAACATAAAAGGCGTGCCAAGTGGCTTACAACATGGAATGATTCATGGCGATGTTCCGATACATTATGTCTTGTATATGGTGCTTCAGCTCCTTACAACGCTCCAAGGCTCCAGAGTTAGCTCCGCGCCTTAGCACGTTCGAGAGAAGCTCCGCACCCGATGACGACTCATGCGTCCTGCAAGCAAACTATGGGGTTATCAGTACATTGTTATGCACTGGTGGGGAGGCTAGCTCACCCACGATGCTATCATTACCAAACACGTTCTATTTACTTTTGTGCACCGTCTATCATTCATTGTCTTTCTAATCTTGCCTTAGGATCAGTTTCATGGCATATTTCATAACCTATTTCATGTTGTCGAATTCAAGTGTTTGCATGGAAATACATGCACGACTTACCCATACTTACCGTCCGGCCTTCCCTGTCCAAAGTAAACCAAGTTAGTCAACAATTCATAAAAACTTTCAATGTCAAGTGCGTGTCCCTGCCCCAGGTTCTAGCACGTTGTAGGCACGTTCTCTAACTCATTTGCATAAAGTACTCTTTATCATTTAGTGTGTTATATTTCAAGCATGTTCAGAAGGCGCTTTATTTAGTTAACTTAGACTACTTTGTTTCAATGCAAGGACTTGCACGTGGATTGCCACCAGCAAAGCCCACTTAAGTCTATATGCACCGGTCGCTGGCATCACAAACCATTTTGGACACATTCTCTTTGGCATTCTCACCTATCGAAGCGTGATGGCTGGTACACCTTGATAGTCTCTTGAAATGCCTGGCATTACGTATCTTTGAGTGGCCGAGCCCCCACCAAAGTAGCCCGTAAGCCCTTTTTTGATTCCGCCTAGGCCGGCTACGATATACCTCCCACTCGATCGTGCCGCGGAATCCCTTCTTCACGGCCACGGTATCCCCCCCTCGCCCGTGCCGCATTGTCCACGACCATTTCGTATTGACTTGTCATTTAACTTAACGACTGTCTTTGAGCCATAATGCGTTATCGACCAGGTTGGCGTCCGTGCAGCGCGGGTAGCGAGCCCCGTTGTACGTGCCCGTCATACCTGTCGCTAACCATTCTTTTCCTTCTTATCTTTCATTCATTCTTTCTTTTCTTTCTTTCACTTGTCCGTTCGTTCATTGATTCATTCACACATTCATTCATTCATTCGTTGATTCATTCATTCACTTATTCATTCATTCATTCATTCATTCATTCATTCATTCACGTATTCATTCATTCTTTCGTTGATTCATTCATTCACTTATTCGTTCATTTATTCATTCATTATGCAACTTCCCGTACGGGAGTCGCCTTGGCGACCCATCGGTCCCGAAACCTTCCAATGTTGCTATATTCTACTCGGAACGACTATGTCGATAGTCTTCCGTTTTATTGTTGTAAACTATTTATTGTTTCATTGTTGAACGCATATGAAACTTGAATGTAAGCTTGTGCCTTAGCACGAGCGTAGAGCGCGGTGCGAGAGTTCTCACATTTTCCATGTTTTTTTCCATATTCTATACAAGCATACAAGATGGGATTATTCCCTTTGCTAGGTGCGTTGAGTCATTTGTTAGCATGCGCGGTGTTATCGCCTAGCGATTCTAGCAATAGTGTCCGTATTGTTATGTGTCTAAGCTAAGCAAAGACGGGTTCATCGGAGCCACCCACCTTAGCGATGTTCGCATCGGCCAAGCGATACACCGAACGCGCCTTTGAAAGTCTAAGTCTGGACTCCTCTTGACGGCCAATGTAAGCCTTGCATCAATTCTCCATTAGGTCGATGCCAACTCTTCGGGTCGACGGCTCGTTTGAGTCGTTGCACTTGCCGTTTGAATCAGCGTTCCGCTAGGGCGGAGCGGGTCATTACATAATACACCACTCAAAACAAGTCTCGTCCTCGAGACTTCCTGAGTGCAGGTCATCCTATCGTTCCCTAACTCATGCCGTGAACGTATCTTAGACAATTCTATCGAATGGCTTTACCGTTCGTTGACATCGAATTATACTCGATACCTTTCCAAGTTTTATGTTGCAAGCATTTGGTGAATTTTATTGAATGACTGTTCACTCATTTAGAGTTGATGGTACTTATTCGATCGTCGTGTTTCTTCGACTTGGTTGCTATTTCTTCGTGTCATGGGACTGCAATGGTCGCACGAGGCACGTTGTAATTCATCAAATGCGAGGGTCGTAGGCTGAAGCAAAATCACTTTCGTTTATCTCGATCCTCGAGATGATCCGACTCGCTTCTCAAGCGTTCTTGTCTATGAAATCAATACGACTTCTTCTTAGTGGGGTCGACCAAGTCTAAGTAATTCCCGTCCGATTCAAGACCAAGTATTGTACTATCATCGAGTATATCTTCCTATCAATGATTCAATTCGTTTTATCCCAACTTTACTTGCGCATCATCCATTCCTATCAATCCCTTCGTTTGGTGGCTCGTCGACGTTCGCGCACTCTCCGCCTACACGTTTTTTTGATTCCGAGCCACGCTCGTACTAGTATCATTCCTTTCTTTTAACACGATCTTAATCCCCGATACTTTCTATTCCTCAAGTCTCGTTTGGAATTCAACGTGTCACTTGGTTGGATCGTGCACGCATTCCAGGCGTCCCCAAAATACATGCCTTCACCAAACCGCGTGATAGAGAATTTATCATTCTCACTCGAGTCACATCGTGCACATACTCTGGCGTCCCTGAAATATATGCATGTCAGCCGAATCTTGTGAGCAAGGTTTCCTATTCTTGAACATTTCATCCATCCACACCAATCCCTAAGATCAATCTTTCGATTGCTAACTCTTGAAACATGGGCGTCTCGCCTAACCGCTAGGCCATTTCTCAAGGCTAAGTCAATGTCAGGATTGGAATCATAGTTCCCCAACAATAATGCCAACACTGACCCCAATCCTAGGGTCAAACCAAAGTCGGTAGTACGGGATTTTCTACCCAAGCTCGCGTCACTCAGATTTCTAAACATCGAGCAAGATCACCTATTCGCATCAATGCATTCGTTGCGCGTATTCGAATCCATTCAAATCACCAATTCTAACCAATTCACGTATTCGATTACGAGGTCGTCTAGCTTTGACAATATGTTGTGCCCCAATCTCACGCGAGTCCGATTATCCACGGTGGTTCATGAATCACCATGCAACGCTCCCGCGGAATAATCATTCTCATCGGGGTGTAACTCTTGCTTGCGTCCAGACTAATTCATTCTCGATACGCGGATTGGACCTACGCAATCCTCAATTTCAACCGTCACGCACGCTAAGTCATTCTCGAGTCCACATTCGCGTCAAACCACAAGTCGATGTATCAAATTTGCCATGCCATGCAAGTTCGATCACCCCCGCTGTATGAATCACCATACCAGCGCTCACGCGGAGTGATCGCCCTAATCGGCATGACGCATGTGCGAGGCTGGAGTTGCGCTCGCATAAGACAAGAACGTCAACGTTGTGGCTGTCAACGAAGCATATCCAAACATTTTCATTTTTCATCCAAGCCAAGATCTCGGTTCGATAGTCTGACCGTCATTCGTTCAACTAGAAAATCCTCGAGCCACGTCTATATTGTCCTCGACACGTTTCAATATCCAAAGTATAGCATCCATCGGAACAATGGCATTTGCACGATCGTCATTCGCCGAGTCAGAGTACCCCCGAGTTATCGCATATCGATCTTTGATACGCCTCAATACCATCGACGATATGCGTAACCTGACGATCTTCCTTTGCAACCAATTTCGAGTCGTGCGACTGATGCTATTGTCCGAACTAGATATACCACAATTCCATTCGATTCAATCCAAGATCAAGTTCTATCGCTATTCCTCAAGCTAGTTTCAATATCGTTCTCCAAAACTCAAGTCACATTTCATTTGACCCAATCCGAAATCACAAGTGCTATCCTCTAGCTTCCTCGATCAAGACATACATCTTTATTCATCGTTCCAAGTCGTTTTCTAACTAGCGTTGCCCATTGACAAGTTGTCCGAACGACATCTCGTTCAGGACATTCGAAGTCACGATCAACTAAGCGTGACGCGTTCTAAGGCTTTGCGCGATCGCATCGCCTCGCCGACATACTCGCTGTTACTCGTAATCCTCAATTTTGCTCGAATGATTTCCAAGAAAATCCATACACCACTCGGATTCGAGCCATCCTATTTAATCCACAATCACCTTCGCATCATTTGCTAAGACATATTTCAGATTCGTTAGACGAATCTATAGCGTAATCGCTCACGTCGTATCGACGCACTAAGTCGTTCGCACTATTCCTCAAAATCCAAATCAATCTTCCGTGCATGCCTAAGCGTTAGTTTGATAGCGTTCCTATCGATATACACTCTAAGTGTAGCTTCGTTCCCGACCGAGCGGTACTTGATATCGCTCGCAACTCGATTGCACCAAAAAGTCGAGGTGCGCGACACGCGGCACAACTTAGCCAAAAGGCCGTGTGCATAGCTATCCCGTGCGGACGATATTCGAGTTTGCACGCTCACTTATTCTCGTTCGAGTGATAATCGATCTCGCTCGCAAACTCGTTCGCACCAGAAGGTCTAGGTGCGCGATACTCTGCACAACTTAGCCGAAAGGCTGCGTGCATAACCATCCCGTTCGAACTATACTTTGGTCTCGTGTACTCGTTCGCCATTGTCAGCGTAAGGTTATTCAAGCACGCTTTGCATTTCCTAACTTCTAGCATTTTAGTTTTCTTTCGACTTAAGTCCGTCATGGTTTGGCACAAGGGCCTTCGCCTATCGATCCCGTTCACCCGAGCACTTGTACGAGCTTTTGAAAATATTAGACTTATTGTATGGAACATCCCAAGGCACAACGAGAGAGAGCGTATACTTCTTTTATCCAACGAGCTTTCAAAACTGAGAAAATCGAAATGAAGTCCAAGGACGTAAAGCCGTGCTCTGATACCTATCTGTCACGTCCCGCTCCCGCAGGAGCGATCGTCCTCGCTAAGGCATGATGCCGCACGGGCCTAGGTTGCGCCCGTGCAAGGCTAAGTCCGAAAACGGCCGATTTGAGCTAGGCCACAGAGTCGCACAGAGTGTCCCCATTTGCAGCGGAAAGTAAATGAACACAAATTGAAGCAAATTCAAACTCTTTATTGACATTCAAGAAGTTTACAAGCGGCGCTAGGCCGAAATTACAAATCGCTCAAGCTCTCTCTCTGAAACATAAAAGGCGTGCCAAGTGACTTACAACATGGAATGATTCATGGCGATGTTCCGATACATTATGTCTTGTATATGGTGCTTCAGCTCCTTGCAACGCTCCAAGGCTCCAGAGTTAGCTCCGCGCCTTAGCACGTTCGAGGGAAGCTCCGCACCCGATGACGACTCCTGCGTCCTGCAAGCAAACTGTGGGGTTATCAGTACATTGTTATGCACTGGTGGGGAGGCTAGCTCACCCACGATGCTATCATTACCAAACACGTTCTATTTACTTTTGTGCACCGTCTATCATTCATTGTCTTTCTAATCTTGCCTTAGGATCAGTTTCATGGCATATTTCATAACCTATTTCGTGTTGCCGAATTCAAGTGTTTGCATGAAAATACATGCACGACTTACCCATACTTACCGTCCGGCCTTCCCTGTCCAAAATAAACCAAGTTAGTCAACAATTCATAAAAACTTTCAATGTCAAGTGCATGTCCCTGTCCCAGGTTCTAGCACGTCGTAGACACGTTCTCTAACTCATTTGCATGAAATACTCTTTATCATTTGGTGTGTTACATTTCAAGCATGTTCAGAAGGCGCTTTATTTAGTTAACTTAGACTACTTTGTTTCAATGCAAGGACTTGCACGTGGATTGCCACCAGCAAAGCCCACTTAGTCTATAGGCACCGGTCGCTGGCATCACAAGCCATTTTAGACACATTCTCTTTGGCATTCTCACCTATCGAAGCGTGATGGCTGGTACACCTTGATAGTCTCTTGAAATGCCTGGCATTACGTCTCTTTGAGTGGCCGTGCCCCCACCCAAGTAGCCCGTAAGCCCCTTTTTGATTCCGCCTAGGCCGGCCACGATATACCTCCCCCTCGATCGTGCCGCGGAATCCCTTCTTTACGGCCACGATATTCCCCCCCTCGCCCGTGCCGCGTTGTCCACGACCATTTCGTATTGACTTGTCATTTAACTTAATAGCTGTCTTTGAGCCATAATGCGTTATCGACCAGGTTGGCGTCCGTGCAGCGCGGGTAGCGAGCTCCGTTGCACGTGCCCGTCATACCTGTCGCTAACCATTCTTTTCCTTCTTATTTTTCATTCATTCATTTTTTTCTTTCTTTCACTTGTCCGTTCGTTCATTGATTCATTCACACATTCATTCATTCATTCGTTGATTCATTCATTCACTTATTCATTCATTCATTAATTCATTCACGTATTCATTCATTCTTTCGTTGATTCATTCATTCACTTATTCGTTCATTCATTCATTCATTATGCAACTCCCCGTGCGGGAGTTGCCTTGGCGACCCATCGGTCCCGAAACCTTCCAATGTTGCTATACTCTACTCGGAACGACTATGTCGATAGTCTTCCGTTTCATTGTTGTAAACTATTTATTGTTTCATTGTTGAACGCATAGGAAACTTGAATGTAAGCTTGTGCCTTAGCACGAGCGTAGAGCGCGGTGCGAGAGTTCTCACATTTTCCATGTTCTTTTCCATATTCTATACAAGCATACAAGATGGAATTATTCCCTTAGCTAGGTGCGTTGAGTCATTCGTTAGCATGCGCGGTATTATCGCCTAGCGATTCTAGCAATAGTATCCGCATTGTTATGTGTCTAAGCTAAACAAAGACGGGTTCATCGGAGTCACCCACCTTAGCGATGTTCGCATCGGCCGAGCGATACTCCGAGCGCGCCTTTGAAAGTCGAAGTCTGGACTCCTCTTGATGGCCAATGTAAGCTTTGCATCGATTCTCCATCAGGTCGATGCCAACTCTTCGGGTCGACGGCTCGTTTGAGTCGTTGCACTTGCCGTTTGAATCGGCGTTCCGCTAGGGCGGAGATGGTCATTACAACTAAGGGTTCGAGCCACTCGACTAATCGTCAATACTCACTCTTATTCTTCTTCGAGAATATCACATACACTACTCAGGGTCAAGTCATTCTACAAATCCTCGAAATGATCATTCGATTCACAATTGACACGTTCAAATATACGTTCGCTCGTTCCACAAAATCTAAGAACCACTCCCCGTGTTCGTCTTAACGTTGGTCCGATAGTCTCTATTGATATAGACTATAAGTCTAACTTATTCTTGTCCGAAAGATAGTCAATCTCGCTCGCAAACTCGTTCGCACCAGAAGGTCTAGGAGCACGATACTCGCACAACTTAGCCAAAAGGCTGTGTGCATAGCCGTCCCGTTCAAACCATAC
This sequence comes from Iris pallida, assembly GCA_029216955.1. Taxonomy (NCBI): domain Eukaryota; kingdom Viridiplantae; phylum Streptophyta; class Magnoliopsida; order Asparagales; family Iridaceae; genus Iris; species Iris pallida. The sequence continues at coordinate 8,339 of JANAVB010010716.1, forward strand.
TTCGGTCTCGTACACTCGTTCGCTATTGTCAGCGTAAGGTCATTCAGACATGCACAACATTTGCTAACTTTTAGCAAGGGTTCCTTCCAACTCAAGTCCGACACAGTTTGGCACAAAGGCCTTCGCATCTCGATTCCTTTTCAACAGAATACTTAACGAGCTTTTGAAAATATTAGACTTATTGTATGAAACATCCCAAGGGTCAATAAGAGAGCGTATACTTCTTTTCTCCACGATCGAGCTTTCAAAACTGAGATAATCAAAATGAAGTCCAAGGACGTAAAGCCGTGCTCTGATACCAATCTGTCACGTCCCGCTTCTGGATAAGCGATCGTCCTCGCTAAGACGTGATGCCGCACGAGCCTAGGTTGCGCTCGTGCAATGCCAAGTCCAGAAACGACCGATTGAAGCTAGGCCACAGAGTCGCACAAAGTGTCCCCATTTGCAGCGAAAAGTAAATGAACACAAATTGAAACAACTCAATAGTTTTTATTGATATTCAAGAAGTAATACAAGCGGCGCTAGGCCGAGATTACAATTCGCTCAAGCTCTCTCTCTCTCTCTGAAACATAAAAGGCGTGCCAAGTAGCTTACAAGATGGAAGGATTCATGGTGATATTCCGATACATTGTCCTGTATATGGTGCTTCAGTTCCTTTGCAACGCTCCAAGACTCCAGAGTTAGCTCCGCGCCTTAGCACGTTCGAGGGAAATCTTCGCACCTGACGAGGTTCTTCCGCACCCTACAAACAGACTATATGGTTATCAATACATTGTTATGCACTGGTGGGGAGGCTAGCTCGCCCACTCACTATCATTACCAAACACATTCATTTTACTTTTGTGCACCATCTATCAGTTATTGTTTTACTAATCTTGCCTTATGATCAGTTTCATGGCATATGATTTAAAGCCTATGTCGTGTTATCAATGTCAAGTGTCGCATAAGAATAATATGCGCAACTTACCATACTTACCGTACGATCTTCCCTGTTCAAGGTAAACCAAGTTAGCCAACATATTATACCTAAAGACTTAACGGATTGTATAAGCATTCAAGATGTGTCGAGGGCGTGTTCCTGCCTCAGGTGGACGAAGTATTCGAGTTTGTCAAGTTGTGTTGTACTCAAAAGCTTTGTTCAGATATTCATATTCACTTAGTTGTTCAGTTTAGTTCACTCAGTTGTTCAGCTTAGTTCATTCAGTTGTTCAGACTTCTCAGATTTCTTGTTTCAATGCAAGGTCTCGCACGCAGAATGCCGCAATCGAACCAACTTAATCTATATGCACCGGTCGCTGGCACTACAAGCCATTTTGGACTATCCATCTTGGTATCGTGGTTCCTTATCAGCCGGTGATGGATGGTACACCCTGATAGGCCACGCAATACCCGACTTACGCCTCTTGGGTGGCCGAGCCCGCACCCAAGCCGCCCGTAAGCCATGATTCCACCTAGGCCGGCCATGATGTCGTGATCGTTGCCTTGAAATCCTTATTCATTTCTTTCCCTCGTATATCGAGTTGTCCACGACCATTTTGTATTGTCTTGTCATTTTTAACTTAACGGGCTGTCATTGAGCCATAGGCTGTCTTTGAGCCATAGTTGATTACCGACTAGGTTGGCGGCGGCATCCGTGCAGTACGGGTAGCAAGTCCCGTTGCACGTCCCCATCATACCTGTCACTAATCATTCTTCTCTTCTTATCTTTCTTTCTTTCTTTCATTCATTCTTAACTATTCTTTCTTTCACTTGTTCATTCATTCGTTCACTTATTCATTCATTTATTCGTTGATTCATTCATTCGCTTATTCATTCATTCGTTCATTCATTCATTATATAGCTCCATGTACGGGAACCGTCTTGGCGACCCAACTATGCCGAAGCCTTTCGATGTTTCTATACTCTGCTCGGAACGACTATGTTGATAGTCTTCATGTCTCATTTTCGTGAACCATTCATTGTTTTGTGCTTCAAGTTGTAGTACGATCTAAGTGACAAGCATTTCGTTCATAAGTTAACGCATAGATAATTCTACTCAAGAGCAAGCTGTGCCTTGGCACGAGCGTAGACTTGTGGTGCGAGGTTCAAGTAACATTCCATGTTCTACACAAGCATACAAGATGGGATTATTCCCTTAGCTAGGTGCATTGAGTCGTTTTATTAGCATGCACGGTATTATCGCCTAGCGATCTAGCAATATTGTCCGTATTGTTATGTGTCTAGGCTAAGCAAAGACAGGTTCATCGGAGCCACCCACCTTAGCGACGATCGCATCGGCTGAGCGAGACTCTGAGCGCGCCTTTGAAAGTCTAAGTCTCGATTCTTCTTGAAGGGCCAACACTTGCATCGATTCGCATCAAAACTTCATCGGTCGACGGAACTATTCGAGTCAACGATTCATCTGAGTCGTTGCCATGTCGTTTGAATCGGCGTTCCACTAGGGCGAAGCGGGTCGTTACCCCTCACCTCCCCATTGCTCTGCCGCTGCCGTCCCTCCCCTCCCCGATCGCGCTGCCTGGCTGCTGCGCATGAAGGTGGAGGGGAGGGGGGCGGCGCCGTGGGGACGGGGACGGGGCGGAGGGGCGGGGTACGGGGGCGGCGGCACGGGGGAGGGGGGTGATGGTGAAGGTGGTGTGGTGTTGGT
>JANAVB010010717.1:0-38904 GCA_029216955.1 Iris pallida
AATTTAGAAATACTAAATATTAAAGTGTGTTAGAATCTCATGAGAAAGAGAATAGAACAATAAAAACGAAGTTCCTCCATGAAGCAAGCTACACTTGCCTAAGCTCTCTCTCTCTCTCTCTCTCCTGGTGGTTGAAGAAGTAATGATAGAGAAGAAGTAGTAAATGAAGAGAGAGAATGAGGGAATGGATTAATAAAGGATGATAGTGGTGGTAGGTAAGGGTTCTCCCCTTGGTTCATGATGAACCAAGGCAACCCAAGCCTAGCCGAACCAACCCAAAATAGACCAACCCATGTAATGCCAAGATAAGCCCAGCAAGGAATCATGCAATACAAGATAAAATACGTACACGTATTTCAAAAATACGTAATACGAACTATAGGCATTACAAACCTTAGAGGGGGTGAATAGGGTAATAAAATAATATTAACAATTAAAAGTTATTTAGAGGATGATAATGAGAGAAAGAGAATCAAACACTCGATGTATCCTGGTATCCTCCTACGGGGCACTCCAGTCCCAGAACTCTCTCCGGCTTTAATCCACTATTTGAGTAAATAGTTACACACGAGTTTGGATTCGAAGAACTCGTCAACTTCAATGCGAGTTTGGATCCGAAGAGCTCGCCAACTTCATACACACGAGTTTTCTTCTGAAGGCTCGTCAACTTCAACTTTTTAAGAGAAAAGGAAGAAGGCTTTTGATCTACTTAAACACTTGAAGATCTTCACCACTTGAATACTCTAGCACTTTAGGTTTGATGACAAATGGAAGCTTTGTAGAGTAAGAGTTTTCTTCCGAAGGCCCGTCAACTTCAACTTTTTAAGAGAAAATGAAGAAGGCTTTTGATCTACTTAAACACTTGAAGATCTTCACCACTTGAATACACTAGCACTTTAGGTTTGATAACAAATGGAAGCTTTGTAGAGTAATGGTAATGCTCTCTTGGTAGTTGGAAATTTAAAGCTCAAATGGATAAGTCTTTATGAAGAGAGAGGAAACCTATTTCTACAAATTTTAAGTCAAAAGGAACTATCACAGACAATCAGATTATCCGATGGATTTTCACGGAAGTCCTCCAGATTATACGTTGTACAGCAACGACTAGAAATAGAGCCGTTGGTTGCATTTAATGCACTTGATAGTTGTCGTTGGATTTAAAATTTAAATAAGGCCAGCAAGGACAAACGGATTATCTATCAGATTTCTGCAAAAGTCTGGCGGATTATCCGAACTTTTGCTCACATAGGCTGCTGTGGTTGATCGAATTATCCGTCGGATTTCTGTGGAAGTCTGGCGGATTATCCGAACTTTTGCTTACAAAAGCTGCTGTGATTGATCGGATTATCCGTCGGATTTCTGTGAAAGTCCGGCGGATTATCCGAACTTTTGCTCACAAATGCTGCTGTGATTGATCGGATTATCCGTCGTATTTCTGCGGAAGTCCGATGGATTATCCGAAATTTTGCTCACTAACTTGCTGTTTTCGATCGGATGATCCATTGTATTTCTGCAAAAATTCGACGGATTATCCGGTTCTTCATATTAGCTTAATTTGAATTTTATACCAAGTTAGTTCGTCATCTTTACCAAAGTGTGTACATATTCTCCTAGACGCGTACAGACTCTAGGACGGACAAAGGAGCTTTTGATCATCTTGTTTGCCATTATTCTTTGACACTATCTTCTTTTGAGTGTTTGCGATATATGTCTTTTGACGAAGATCTTTTTCTAGATGCTTCTATTCTTGTCTTTCTTGTTGGTCAGTAATCATGTAGATAATTAGAGCTAAAACAGTACAGAGATTAAATGTAATCAATCTATCAAAATCGATATGCCAACAATCTCCCCTATTTTGATAATTGACAAAAGTGTACGGATTAAGGAGATGACTCCCCCGTAAACAGATATCTCCCCCTCAATACGATATCTCCCCCTTTGGTATTTAGCAAAGATGGAACAAATATAACGATATATATGAAAATATAGCAGAGACATAAAAGACGAAAAGTATATTTCATAAAGTAGACAAAAGATAGCACCCAAATAAGAAGGTCGCGCAGGGCCGTACTAAAACAGACAACATACTACTAGTCCGCGAAGGACGACACACATTTTACAGAACATAATAAAAAAAAAGTCCCCGAAGGACTACACACACCAAAAGTGATAACACCACTAGAGACAACAACCGTCAACTGTCAGGAGCACCAGATGGACCTGCCTCCTGATCCTTATCATCAGCAGGGGCTTGAGTAAAAGTACTATAAGGATCAATGCCATCAGGGTATATAAACCCGTAGACGTTGGGATCAGTGAAGCGAGGTCCCGGGTAATCAGGATGAGGAGTGTTGGAATTGACATAGGGGTTGCGCTCCTCAAACACGCACTGTAAGTAGTAGGCTTGATCCATAAAGCATGATGGATGAGGGTACCGAGTCCCCCGGTGGATGCCTGAATACGCTCCGTAGTGGAGAGAGTGAGATGATCGAATTTTTGATTGATGTAGCGGCAATCTAGAATGAGAATCGAGGTAGGAGGAGAGGTAGGGACAGCAGCTGCAGTCAGAGTGGCACGACCACGGGTTTTAGATTTTGTAAGTGGAGTAGGACGGGGCTCACCAACAGGGCAGTAAGTCAGATTTACGTCGTTGGCCTCGAGAATCATGGTGATGTACATGCCAAAAAGAATAGAACGATGAGGAGATTTGCGAATGAGGATCATGGTAAAGATGATCGATTTGGCCAGAGAGAAGGGTTATTTGGAGACCAGGTAGTGCATGGCAATCATTTTTTCTGCAGTCAGGCTATCCATGTTGCCAAATTTGGGAGTGAGAGTATGGCAGAGGATGCGATAAAAATCATGGAAGAAGGGATTAAGATCCTTGTCCTCCGGTCTTTGAACAACATAGCCACCGCAGATGTTGAAGAGGAACTCCTCGTAACTGAGGTCATGAGAGATGTTGATATGGTCGATGGTGCTTGGAAGAGAATGATATCCAGCCCGCTCCTAGAGCCCAAAAATACTGGCCAAGGAGGTTACAGTGACAGTGATCTTGACCCCACCAACCTTGGTCTCAAACTGTGGGTCGTTCTTGGCGGGGACGAGATTACAGTAGAACATGAGGACATCATTTGGGTAGTAGTCCATTTGTCGTTCGAGAAGCTCGTCAATCCCAGAGAAGCGAAAATATTCTCGATGAGAGGGGAAGTTGAGCCAAGAAAGAGGCTTCCCGGGACAGATAGGTGCTTTATGGTAGAAGAAGAACTAGTGGCGGGAGTGCTGGGCAGATTTAAAAATGGTAGGATTGAAGCCGTGAGTAGGAGCTGGACAGAAAAGGGCATCGGATGGTGGTGGAGTGGAGGAGGAGGAACTGTCGTGGCGGGAGCGTTTGTTGTGAGAAGCCATGGAAGATAAGAGGAAGGAGGAGATGAGAAAGAGGTGGTAAGGAGGGGAGAGAGAGAAGTAGAGGAGTTATAAAGAGAAGAATGGGTGGTTGAGGAGTCATAACCGTTCATAATGGAGGGAGCGAATATGGAGAAAGAGAGAGGGATAGAAAACTGCTTCGGTTTTCGCAACTGTTCAGCGAAAACAAAAAATTCGGCAAATTTAGTCAAAAATTCGAAAAAAAATCCTGATGCTGATAAGATCGTCATAAATGGGGTAGGGGAGAGGTCAAGTCGGGTGAGAGAAACGAGGAGTCAGGCGTGAAGAGTAAATGACGAAGTAAATACAAAAACTTTGTCGAATTTACTCGAAAATTTGGCAGAAGATCTAGTATAGGTTTCCAAATAGCTGCTGGAGTTAATAAAAAAATCCGTCGGATTTACCCAAAAATCCGTCGAAAAATTCGGATGACTTAAAAGCAATGTTTAAAAAGATTTTTCAAGGAGACCAATTTCACAAGAAATAAAGGTGAAATGATCTTCAGCAAGAGGTTTGTTAAAAATGTCAGCAAGTTGATGGTCAGTGTCGATAAATTTGAGACGAACGTCTCCCTTGAGTTGATGGTCCCGTAAAAAGTGGTGTCAAATCTCAATATGTTTGGTGTGAGAGTGACAAGTGGGTTTTTAGTAAGATTAATGAAGCTAGCATTATCATATTTGATAGAGATACCATTAGAAGAATACTATAATCCACTAGTGTTTGTGTCATCTAAAGAATTTGTGCACAATAACACGCGGCCCCGATATATTCGGCTTCAGTTGTAGAAAGAGCAACAGAGTTTTGTTTCTTACTAAACCAAGATACTAAGGATTTCGCTAAGAATTGACATGTACCGCTAGTGCTTTTTCGATCAATCTTGCAATCGGCAAAATTTGCATCCGAGTCGCCGAGAAGCTCAAAGGATAAGGATTTTGGATACCAAAGTCCCATGTTAATGGTGCCTTTGAGATATCGAAGAATGCGTTTAACGGCACACAAGTGGGATTCCTTGGGGTTAGCTTGGTATCGTGCACAAATACAAACACTAAACATAATGTCGAAACGACTAGCCGTTAAGTAGAGTAGACTGCCGATCATACCTCGATACTTACGAATGTCCAGTGAGAAGCCATCTTCATCTTGATCAAGTTTGGTCGTTGTAGCTATGGGAGTCCTCATTGTTTTGGAAGAGTCTAGTTCAAAGCGATTAAGAAGATCCTTTGTATATTTAGCTTGATTGATAAAGGTGTCTTGAGGTCCTTGCTTGATTTGTAGACCGAGAAAAAATGATAATTCTCCCATCATGCTCATTTCAAATTCATCCTGTATAACTTTGGAAAATTCTACAGTAGTGTCTTGTTAGTGGAACAAAAAAATAATATCATCAACATAAATTTGGACTAACAGAAGCATACCATTTAGAGTCTTGATAAAAAGTGTTGTGTCAACTTTGCCCTTTGAAAAGTTGTATGAAATAAAAAAAAAAACTAAGGCGCTCACACCAAGCACGAGGAGCTTGCTTGAGACCATAGAGGACTTTGTGTAATTTAAAGACGTGATTAGGAAATTAAAAATCCTCAAAGCCGGGAGGTTGCTTAACATAAACTTTTTCTTTAATAAAACCATTTAAAAATGCACTTTTGACATCCATCTGAAAAAGCTTAAAATTATTGAAACAAGCAAAAGCGTAAAGCATTCGAATGGATTCAAGACGTGCAACTGGAGCATAGGTTTCTTCGTAGTTAATGCCTTTCTCTTGGTTACAGCCTTGAGCAACCATTCAGGCTTTGTTACAAGAGACGAAGCCATCTTCATTGAGCTTATTTCGAAATGCCCACCTTGTCCAAATAATAGGATAGTTGTGAGGCTTGGAAACAAGTTCCCAAACATTGTTTCGCTCAAATTGATTTAGCTCTTCTTGCATAGAAATCATCCAAAATTCATCATTGAAGGCAACATTAATATTTTTAGGCTCTATTTGAGAAATGAAAGCCACATTTGCACAGTGATCTCGTATAGCGGATCTAGTGCTAACCTGTGAGGACGGGTCACCAATAATAAGCTCATTTGGATGATGAGGGACAAATCTCCATTCTTTAGGGAGATCCTCTTGAGTTGTGGGACTCTGCAATAAAATAGAGTTGTGGAACGTAAGAACATGATTCTATCTGAAATGGCTAGAGTTATGTTAAACCAGTTGAGTCTACCTAAATACTTTTGGGCTGAAGATGTCAATACAGCTTATTATGTTCTCAATAGGGTTCTAATTCGACATAAATCGAAGAAGACTCCCTATGAGTTATGATTTGATATATCTGTTTCTTATTTTAAAATCTTTGGTTGCAAATGCTTTATTCTTAACACTAAAGATAATTTAGGAAAGTTTGACGAAAAGGCCGATGAAGGTATATTTTTAGGTTATACGGCAAAAGCAAAGGGTACCGAGTCTTCAACAAAAGGACCATGATCATCGAAAAGTCAATGAACGTTACCTTTGACGAACTGAATCAACAGACAATCGACGATGACGATGAAGACATCTGTACACCAAGTACAGCTCCTGCAGAACTTTCAAGCACAGCACCAGCTGATCCTCCAAGCAGAGCACGTACAGAACCAGAAGTCGGAACCAGCTACCTTGAGAGTCTGCCAAAAAGAATGAAGTTTATGGATGATCATCCCAAGGACTTGGTAATAGGTGAGATTACCAGGGGTGTAAGTACTCGTTCCTCCAATAGAGATATAGTTTCTTGTGTTGCATTTATTTCACAGCTAGAACCCAAAACTATTGAAGAAGCATGTAGCGATAATTTTTGGTTAGATGCTATGCAAGAGGAATTAAACCAATTTAAACGGAATCAAGTTTGGCAACTTGTTCCCAAGCCTATTGATCATCCGGTCATTGGCACCCGCTAGGTATTCCGAAATAAACTTAATGAGAATGGTTTAGTTACTCGTAACAAGGCCCGACTTGTAGCTCAATGATACAACCAAGAGGAAGGTATCGACTACGATGAGACCTATGCCCCAGTTGCGAGATTAGAATCCATTCGCATGTTATGTGCATTTATATATTTTCATAATTTTAAGCTTTTTCAAATGGACGTTAAAAGTGCATTTCTTAACGGTTTTATAAGAGAAAAAGTTTATGTAGCTCAACCTCCAGGTTTTACTAATTTCAAAAACCCTGACTATGTTTTCAAGTTGAAAAAAGCCTTATAAGGTTTGAAACAAGCCCCTCGTGCTTAGTATGATCCTTTAAGCTTTTTTCTACTTGATAACGGTTTTACAAAAGGCAAGGTTGACACTATACTGTTTATAAAATCTTTTAATAAAAATCTTCTTTTAATTCATATTTACGTTGACGATATTATCTTTGGATCTACTGATGAATCTCTTTGTCAAGAATTTTTAAAGTGTATGTAGAATGAGTTTGAGATGAACATGATGAGAGAACTCAAATTCTTCTTTGGACTACAAATCAAACAAACCAACAATGGGACGTTTATTAATCAAGTCAAATACACAAAAGACTTACTAAAGAAGTTCGATCTGGAAACCGTCAAACCTCTTGGCACTCCGATGGAAACTTCAACCAAGCTTGATATTGATGAACAAGGCAAACCGGTCGACATACGTAAGTATCGAGATATAATTGTTGGTAGTCTACTTTATTTAATTGCTAGTCGTCCTGATACAATGTTTAGCATTTGCTTGTGTGTACGTTTCCAAGCTAACCCTAAGGAATCACACTTGTGCGCAGTTAAGCATATCTTTCGATACCTTAAAGTCACTTCTTCTGTCGGCTTATGGTATCCTAAAACCATGTCCTTTGACCTAACTGGTTACTCGAATGCTGATTTTGCTGGAAGCAAAGTAGAGAAAAAAGTACTAGCAATACGTGTCATTTCCTAGGTAAGACTATAGTCTCTTAGTTTAACAAGAAGCAAAATTATGTCGCATTATCAACTACTGATGTTGAGTATATCGTCTCAGAACGTTGTTGTGCACAAATTTTGTGGATGAAGCAAACCTTAGAAGACTTTGGTTTACAGTATTCACACATACCAATTTTCTGTGATAACACTAGCACTATTAATCTAACTAAGAATCCTGTATGTCACTCTCGCACTAAGCATATTGAGATTCAACATTATTTTTTTAGAGATCGTCAAATAAATAGAGATATAAACTTGTATATGTAGACACAGAGAAGCAATTAGCTGACAACTTTAAAAAACTATTAGCGGAATATCGTTTCAATTATTTATGTCAAAAATTAGGAATTTTAGATGTCAATAATATTAATTAATTTTGTTTTATTGATTACTTTTCAATATGCAAAACTGTTTTCGATGCAAGCCTACAAAGGGTCTGTCTGTCACCACGACTACTGCTAAAGCGAAACAGTATTTAAGCATTTCTCGGTGAACCTCCGTTAGCTGAAACAGTACCCCTACAGCTAATCTGAAACAGTTATTGTGTAACAAAATTTAATTCATAAAATAATATTAATTAAAACTTAAAATAACTAAACTTGGAATTAAATAATTGAAAAAGGATTGATGAATATAAAGTGGTATTGCATTTATTTCTATTCAAAAATACCTCAACAGAACCCCAGGCAAACCCTGATCGAATTCAGCCCGAGTTCTGTTGGTGTCGGGTGTTTTAAGTCAAAACCAAAGTGGCCCCTTCCTATTCATTACCTCCATCTCTTCAAAACACAGTAGCATCAGCGCCCAAAGCCACCAAATCCTAGATTTTCATCCTTTGATATCTCTCAAATCGTTTGGAGTTTTCAATCCAAATTTTGGATTCGTGCGTAGAATCTCCTTCTCCTCCAGATATCAAATTTCAGAAGGTATAACCTCCTCCTTCTCTCATTTTCAATTTCGTAAATTTTTATACTTTTTATGCCTAAGAACTTCAACCCCTTCAAGAGAAAGAAGACGACGGCAAGTGAAGAGGCCTCATCTTCGGATCCCATCCATGAATTACTCTTTTCTTCCATCCAATCGGACGATGGGGCGTTCAATGGATTTTTCTTCCAAACCCACGATCAATCACTTTTATGGTTTGCAGATTTCTCGATTCAGAATATATGCCCCGACGCACCGATTAAATGGACTATCTTTCCGTCCCACCGGACTTTGAAGCATTAGGATTGCATAACCTGGTTACTCATTCATATCCTATCGCAACTAATGCTATTCATTTATTTTATTGTAATTTCGCCCTTGAGACTTTCACTGTTAAGAGTCGTCTCGCCGGAACCGATATTCAATTCAATAATATCGACTTAGCGAAAATCTTTGATATTCCAAATGAAGGTGCTCCGCTAGACGATATCACAAAATTTTAATTTTCCGTAGGCACGACCTTAAACAGATTCAAGAATGAACTCTGCTCTCCTGATCGAGTTCGTTCTGGTAAGTTCAAAGATGCTAATTTGAACTTATTTTTCTATAAATTATATCGCATCGTCTACTCCACTATCTTACCAAAATCCACTTCCAAGGACAATGTGACAACCCTTGAAATGTCTGCGTTATATTATATTCGTAAAGGGATTCTTTTTTCTGTCCCAAGGACGATCATTCAAATGATGGGTCGTTATCGCGAAAGGAACAGAAACCTTGCTTACGCGATGATCCTTCCAATCATCTTTCAATATTTTGACATTGATCTATCCGCTTGTGCTCATGACTCTGAGCCCAAGTATCTTCAGCTTTCTCGTCCTAGTGCAGTTGTTCCTCCTGCTCCTCCTACTACTCCACGTCCACCTTCTCAGGATTACCCTATGTCTTATGAGGGTATTCACCAGCATCTCTCTGATTTGCGAGCGTTTATTACTGACACATCGAGAGAACGCGAGTTCTGAGATGCCAATCGATTTTAGGCTCTTATAAATTCCTTTGCAGATCTGCGATTTGCTCAGTCTGGTCATTCTGCCAGTTCTCTTCCCCGAGATCTAGCTGTATCTGGCTACCGCTATGAGGATGAAGCATTTCGTCACTTCTTCGAGGTCGGTAACGCTTATGACTGGTACCGTAGTTCTGGTGCTACTCCACACCCTTCTCATGGAGTTGGCACTTCTGGCGTTGGTCCTTCCGGACATGGTGGCGCTGCTGGTGTTGATGATGAGGATTTTGAGGATTTTTTTTATCTAGACACTTATGTACTTTGTCTAGATATTATCTAGTTAGACTTTATTTTGTTTATGTATGCTTGGAAATGCTCCGGCATTCCAAGATAGCATTTTATCTTTATTTTTTAGCACTGTGACTGTCTGATGAGTTGATACATTTTCAAACTCTTATTAGTTTGCATTTATTATTTCAGTGTGTATCGTACTCTCTCCATTATTCTCTGTATGCATTTTTTTAATGCGTAGCATTACCTATCTTAATTTATGCTTCTTACATAGAACTGCCTGTGTGATACATGTTATTTTGTCTATTTTTGTATTTCTTCTACATTTGTTTCTTATGCATGAATTGCAGGGGAGCTTCTCTCTTTGTAATCATTTTGCTAAGTGATAACGGGGGAGAAAATGGATCTAACATCTTTTGCAGGATAAATTTTTTTTAGGATACAATACCATACAAGCTGAACAAGTTCATTAATTTTGATTCTTTTCAAATAAAAAAAATCAAAATGTTATATCGGTCAAGGTTTGTCAATTATCAAAATGGAAGAGATTGTTGGCCAATTTGTCATGGTCAAATCTGATTTTAATAATTGATCTAACCCTGTCTTGATATAAGGGCTACTTGGACGACTGCTGAGAACTACTACTGCTACCATTCATGATATGAAGTCGTTTTGCCACATGAGTCTGTATTTTAATATTCAATATAATTTTCATATTTTATTGAGTCTAGGAACACGATGTACACCGAGTCGTAATGGCAAATAGACTATCCCAAAATATTTTTAAAATATCCTTTATTTTGAAAATAGCCTATTTTATAAACATCTCCTGACTGCCTTAAAACTTTTCAAAAAGCCCAAAATATGATTTGCAAAACTCCTAAAAATCAAACTCTGGACCCTAAGAGAATTTGGCCCGAGTTCGGCCCAAATTCTGCCCGAGTTCGGTTAGTGTCCGTTGGATTTTGAATTTAGTCATCCTGCAGTTACGGATGCAACGACTATTTGTCGAGATTCTCTCAAAAAATTTTGTCCGAATTCTTCCTTTGGAAAACCTATAAATAGAGAAGAATTTTCCTCATTTCAACACACCTCTCTCTTCTCTTCTCTCTAAGCCTAATATGTTCTTCCAAAGTGTTCTAAGCTATGTATTTTCAAATCCTAAGCCAGTTACAATCCTCTAGTCGATTTGTCAGTACGGTACGGTCTAGAAGTTTCAGAGTGATTGTAATCAGAGGCTTGATTGAAGAAAGACACTTCACAATTGAAGTTGGTCGAGTACTTCAGATCAAAGCTCATGTTATAGAAGTTGCAAGAACTTCGGAGGAAAACTTACGGCATTTTTCCATAGTGGATTCAACTGGAAGCTAGAGTTCTTCCAACTAGAATAGTCCTCATAAGAGGGAAAACAGTATACATCCTTGTGTTTGCGTTTGCTCTAGGCTCTCTACTTTTCATTTACATATATGTGATATATATTATGTGATCTTGCTGCTAACAAAATTTTTAATAGCTAAATTTTTGCTGCCTACTCTATTCACCCTCCTAAAGAGTATAGCGTACATTTTGTTCCTACAATGTTCTCTCTTGCCCACAAAGGATTTCACCGTTCCATACATCATGTCTTCTATATCTCGGTTGTATCAATCATGTTGTAAGTTCGAGCGTCAATGCGGTTACACGCCTTAAAACGCTACGACATTCCATGCCTCAGTATGTTCAAGCGAAGCTCCGCTGTGAGCAATCTATTCCCTGCATCCTGTAAGAAATCTAGTGGGGGTTCAGTATTAATCCTCTCGTGTACTGATATTAACCCATTTTACTAAAACGACATTAAGTACTTTATGAATCATGCAGCTTAACTTGTGATCTTTCTATCTTTGCCTTAGGATCAGTTTCATAGCATATTCAAAAGTAGTAAACATGTATCTCATGGCAAGCATGTTTTGTTTAATTCATGTAAACAACCAAGCAGACAACATTCAACAATCTCGTGTTGTTTCGTGGCACGATTTCTTACCAACATCGACGAACTTACCTTTGCACCGACGCAAGATGAATACGTCTACCATCTTTTCCTGTCATGTTATAAGTAATCTTTGTTCAGGATCTCTGTGCCTGCACTTTCAACCTATCGGCCCTTATCTATTTGAAGGTCACTGTCTCCGCAAGCCATAATGGACATTTTTCAATGGCACGACGGTGACTACTTTAGTCAGGGTTGCTACCTCTATTTTTTAAAGTACTCCAGAACGATACCGGTATTTTTGGTGCTCCATTTCAATAGTAGGTCACAAGTCTCATAAATTGAAATGCCCCACATAATACCAGTCTCAAATTTCCTTTTAGATCGAACAGTCCCGGCATCCCGACGTATCTCGTTCGAGGGATAAACATATCTTGTGCACAAGTTGTCCGTGACCATACAACACGTCTAACTCATACAACCAAACATAGTCTTAGTCCAAAACTCAACTAACGCATCATCTCAACTTTCAATTCATCCATCTCTATTTCCATTAGTATAATGCTCCAACTCAATGTTCATCAACGAACGCCCCAAGGGCTAGAACATTTCGAGGCAGCATGCCACATTCAATAGTTATTCGATATCATTCGAGTCGTGCATTCAATGTGCACCTCGATTCAGTATTTCCATGTTCTACGTCTTAGTGTTCAATATGCTAGACTTATGTTCCTTTCCTTTGACTCGTGTACTGAGACACGCCTTGATAGGGTATTCAATATTTTATAGCTCGTGCACTGAGGCACTCGTGCTGATATAGTCTTTCAATATTCTAGCCCTCTAATTTGTGCCCGAAGGCATGAGCGAATCGTGCACTAAGGCACCCGCCGATACATTTATCCCATGTTCATATGGCTTGCGCACCGAGGCACTTGCCTTTGCGGTATTTCGATATTCTATGGCGACTCGTACATTTGATGTAGGTTTTAATTCAATTGTTCGATCTAGTGTTTGACACGTACTATGTACATCTCTCGATTGAGCCATGCCAATGGTCTCGATATGTTAACTTAGCATACAACGGTACATTTTACATAGGAATGACGAAGTAGGAAAGAAGGGTCAAAGTCCTCCCACCTTAGCCGGTACACCTTGTCATTTTGCCAAGCCGATGCGACTCGATTTCATAACTTTGTTGTACGACCAACTCTTCTGACTTAGCCATTCGAGCACTTCGTACTTCGGTGAACTACCCGACAGATTTGGCCTATCGTGTCCATGTCTCAGTCCGTTGCGAGGGGATATTTTGTTTCTGCGGACTCCTTTGAAAATGAGGTAAAATATTGACCTTTTTATAATTTAGCATAAACGCATAGCCTGCATACGAAACCAACTAAAATAAATACTTGTCCAAATCGGGCTTAGGCTTTGCCTCGATTCGATTTATTGGGTCTTTGAACCGACTCAATGCTTTCTCATTCGGGCCAACATAACTCTTTGCATCGATCCGAGTCGATGCATTCCTCGGGTCAACGTAACTCTTGTATCGATTCACATCGATACTTCTTCGGGTCAACAAAACTCTTTGATTCAACGACTCAGCCTAATGCACTGTACGGAGCGGGACATTTCATAATATATATACCACTCAAAACAAGGTTCGTCCTCAAACCGAAACTTACACTCAATCCAAGTATTTCTCTAGATCGTTTTACAATCTTGTCCCACTATCATTTGGATCATACAAATTAGTTTGGATCATAGACATATTTTAGATATCCCACCAATATATGCATTTTAGCCAAGCTCAGTGGTAGGAAATTGGAACAAGGCTAACTTTCAATCCTAGATACTTGTGATCTCGTGCTCTCGATCGGACTTATCTCTAGCGACTGTTCTCGAAATTTTATCATATATGTATATTCGATACATACATGATTTATTCAACAAAGTCACCGCATGTGACACGATTCAAAATCATATTTCTCATTTCGTAAGTTTCACACTAACCATCAAATCTATACGTTGCGCCAAGCCGTCGTGCATCCGGTCGCAACAAGTCTCCGCAACACCTTGCGTTTGAAGTCGCTGTCCAACTATTTCTGAAGTTTTACCTTACAACTCATCTCGATACAATTTTTCTTTATTGACTTGCAAATGCATCAACATTCAGGGCTACGCCTGCTAGGTGACTTACCTAGACACCGTGCTTAAATTCTTCTGACGTAACTTTTAAATTAACGTTGCATGAAGGCCATAATATATCCAACATGCAAGTTCAATTCGAGCCGACAATGCTCAAAGCCAACAATAGCTTTGATATAAAGTCTCTAGATGCGTCTTATGTTCGATTCCTATCGAGTAGGAATTTCCAAACCAAATTCTCAACTTGTCCATCTCGCAACAACGAATGTAAGTTCGATTTATGCAAGCTCAATTGCTAGGTGAATCGAAATTCAACAACACAATTGGAAAGTCATTCTCTTACCGCTCGCACTCGTGCATAGCATAATTCTCGAAATTGCATATCTGTATCACCAAGTTTGTTTGTAAAATTTCTATTTTGATCATCGATCAATATAATCATTCAACCATTCCTCCGATAATTACTTAAAATTCGACTATATCATTCTCATCCGAAGCTTCCATCAATTTTCTGAAACAATTATTCGATCGTATAGACTTATCATCAACATGCACCATATCATATTTGTTCTCAATGCAAATTCCATATGCGACATCATATGGGTCTGCAACATTTACTTTGATTTGGCGGTCAAGCCTTCTAGGATCAGCTGTCTCGAAGCTATACTCGATAATGGTGGATCATTAACGAAGGATAGTTACTACGAACCATGCTATATTATTTCGAAGCCAAATCATGTTTCGACGAATTCTATGGGACTACCTAAATCTGGACATAATCATTTCTATCAGTGCAACTGAGGCACAACTATCCTCCGAATACTTCATGCACTACCGTTGATGATTCTGTAATTCACGAAACATCTACTCGACTCGAGTTCAAGTCTATCTATCCCCGGTCAATAACCGAGAGGCTATACGCACCAAAATAATCGTCAATGACTTTATAGTCTCACCTGATCAATCACAAAGTTTACGATCAACCAGTTCGACATTCTCGTATTGCTATTTACAAAAATCTCGATATCATAGGCCTGTCCTATTTGTATTCTCACATCATGCTTATGTTTTCTTATGTATCGATTTCGATATATCGTATCGATTTCGATAGTGCGACGGTCAACTTTGAATCTGCATCAACGTCGACTTAGCTCGTATTGCATATATCCAAGTTCTCAACGAACTTTTCCATACACATCAACTCGTTTTCCGATTTAGCACATCCTGCTATACTTCGATCGCGTAACCGAGTTACCGATTATCCAACATCGAACCCTCGAGTATACGATCATACCCTCTAAGTTTCACGCGACTTTAGTCGTACTCAAATGAGTTTCCTCTTAACATAGCCAACTATTTCTTGGGCACCGATTACCGCATCAACCAACTTTTTATCAAGTCGTGGTTCGTGTGTTTCGATTATAATTCACATTGATCAATATTTTATCGAGTTTGCATTTCGTGCGTTCCGATTACCATTCACATCGACTAATATTTTCATCGAGCTCGCAAGTCGTGCGACTTGTGTATAACGTTCAAGTTTTCTATTCTGCCGTTTCGATTATTGCCTCAAGGCATAATCATTTCGCTAGTCTCCGTCATCCGACAGACTTATAAATTTTCGTCCGACGTATCATTCATTGATACATGTCCGCGTCTGATCGTTCTAACCGGTTATCGAAGAACACTTGTATCAACATATCGTCATACAAATTTCCAATCGAGTCTCCGTACTATCCTGTCTGTTGCAGAGAATTCTTCCGTAATTTACGCAATTTGTCGATGCAATCAATCGCACAAGTGGTATAGCATATACCACTAAGAATCGAGTTATTCATCGCATAGGTGGTATGGCATATACTACTCGGAAATCAAGTCATTTTTCTCGCATCATACTCGGTATGAACCAACAATCTATTTTGACTCACAATTTTTGCAGTGATCATGCCGATCACAACCGTAACTTTTGATTAATTAAAATCCGACACAACTCGGCTAATGTATACAAATCGCCAACTCAAGTTCGGTGCGCTACCGAACCGATTCGTTCTTATCGATTTATAATTTTATTTCCATCCGTTGCACCTTGTGCAACGATTCTTTTTCGACATTTAAAGTCAACATTCGAATCCGTTCAACACATTCGACATCAACTTTTATTTTCATTTCAATGCATCATTCACAATCAACTCATTGCAATTTGTGCAACAAAATATCCCGCGACTTCGGTTATATCGATACAATTAACATTTCTCATATCGACCATTGCACTGAAACAACAAACATCTCAATTCACAATTCACAATTTGCTACACTTGCAGCAACCAATATTTTACGGCTCGTTGCACTCAAGGCAACAAGTATTTCATGACTTTTCTCAACAAACATCATATGAATTTCAAAACACTTGCGGCAAATTTATGCAACTTTGTATTAGACTTATTGTATGGAACAACCAGTGCGATATCCAGTAGAGTCAAGAGTCATTCGATTGTGGTGGGCAGCTTTTAGAATTGAAACGAAGAAAGCGTCATGAGGAAATTGAACCTAGAGCTCTGATACCAATTTGTCATGCCCCTGACTCGAGAAATCGTTCATTCTTGCTTGATTTTTTTGAATCGATCGTCCTTGCTGGGATGTGATATTGTACGAGTCTGAAGTTGCACTCTTATAAGGCAAGATGACAGGTTCTCAAAATGGTTATCTTTGATTCAACATTTAGCAGCAAAAGAAACAGAGTGTACTAAACAATTACCTTCTATTTAATAAGCCGTAGAATAACAAAGGCTTTCAATAGCCCAAATGAATCATGTCAGATTGGCTTACAACACTCAAGTTCTCTCTTGCCTACAAAGGATTTTACCGTTCCATACATCATGTCTTCTATATCTCGGCCGCATCAATCCTATGTCCGAGCGTCAATGCGGTCGTACGCCTCAAAATGCTACGACATTCCATGCCTCAGCGCGTTCAAGCGAAGCTCCGCCGCGAGTAATCCATTCCCTGCATCCTGTAAGAAATCTAGTAGGGGATCAGTACTAATCCTCTCGCACACTGATATTAACCACTTTACTAAATCGACATTAAGTAATTTATGAATCACGCAGCTTAACTTGTGGTCTTTCTATCTTTATCTTAGGATCAGTTTTATGGCATATTCGAAAGCAGTAAACATGTATCTCATGGCAAACATGTTATGTTTAATTCATATAAACAACCAAGAATGCAACATTCAACAATCTCGTGTTGTTTCGTGGCACGACTTCTTACCAACATCGACGCACTCACCCTTGCACCGACGCAAGGTGAAGATGCCTACCATCTTTTCCTGTCATATTATAAGTGATCTTTGTTTAGGATCTCTGTGTGCCTGCACTTTCAGCCCACCGACCCTTACTTATATGAAGGTCACTGGCTCCGTAAGCCATAATAGACATTTCTCAATGGCACGACGGTGACTACTTTAGCCTGGGTTGCTACTCCCATTTACTGAATTACTCCCGAACGATACCAGTATTTGTGGTGCTTCATTTCAATAGTAGGTCGCAAGCCTCATAAATTGAAATGCCCTATATAATACCCATTTTAAATTTCTTTTCTAGACCAAACGGTTCCGGCATCCCGGCGTACCTCGTTCGAGGGATAAACATACCTTGTGCACAAGTTGTCCGTGACCATGCAATACGTCTAACTCATACAACCAAACATAGTCTGAGTCCAAAACTCGACTAACGCATCATTTCAACTTTCAATTCATCCATCTCTATTTCCATTGACACAATGCCCCAACTCAATGTTCATCAACGAACGCACAAAGGAGCCAGAACATTTTGAGGTAGCATGTCGCATTCAATAGTTATTCGATATCCTTCGAGTCGTGCATTCAATGCGCGCTTCGATTCACTATTTCCATGTTCTACGCCTTAGTGTTCAATGTGCTACACTTATGTTCCTTCCCTCCGACTCGTGCACTGAGGCACGCCTCGATTGGGTATTCAATGTTCTATAGCTTATGCACTGAGGCACTCGCGTCGATATAGTCTTTCAATGTTCTAGCCCTCTAATTTGTGCCCAGAGGCATGAGCGACTCATGCACTAAGGCACTTGTCGATACAGTTATCCCATGTTCATATGGCTTACACACCGAGGTGCTCGCCTTTGCGGTATTTCGATGTTCTATGGCGACTTGTACATTTGATGTACGTTTCAATTCAATTGTTCAATCTAATGTTTGACACGCACTACGTTCATCTCTCGATCGAGCCATATTCGTAGTCTCGATAGGTTAAGTTAGCATACAATGGTACATTTTACTTAGGCATGACGGAGTAGGAAAGAAGGGTCAAAGTCCTCCCACCTTAGCTGGTACACCTTGTCGTTTGTCGAGCCAATGCGGCTCGATTTCATAACTTTGTTAAACGACCAACTCTTCTGACTTAGCCATTCGAGAACGGGAAGCTTCCACTAAAGATAAATTCGAACAAATCGACTTGGGGGATGAATCATCGTCCAAACCCATCTTTATCAGCAAAAGCCTGTCAGGGGAAGATCGGGAATCCTTGGTAGAACTTATCAAAGAATACATCGATGACTTTGCCTGGAGCTATGAGGACATGCTAGGGTTAGAACCGCAAGTCATAATACACAGACTTAATATTCTACCCAATGCTAAGCATGTTAAGCAGCAACAACAACGCTTCCATCCTAATATCATGGACGCCATTGGAAAAGAAGTGGACAAACTAATATCGAGTGGGTTTATTCGCAAAGAATAATACCCTGACTGTATAGCCAACATCGTCCCCGTTACTAAAAAGAACGAGAAAATCCGAGTCTGTATAGACTTCTGGGATCTCAACTCTGCTTGCCCGAAAGATAAGTTTCTCCTTCCAATCACCGACGTGATGATCGACAACATATGTGGCTTTGAACGCATATCCTTCATGGACGAATATTTAGGCTATAATAAATTAAGATGTTCCAGACGATGAGAAGCATACGTCGTTCCGGACTCCTAAAGGTGTCTATTGTTATACTGTGATGCCCTTTGGGTTAAAAAATACGGGTGTAACATACCAACGAGCTATGAGCACCATCTTCCCAAAGCACCTTCGCAAAACAATCGAATGTTATGTTGATGACATTGTTGTTAAAAGTCATCGACAAGGCAATCACCTATAAGATCTAAGAACAGTCTTTGATCTCATGCCGGCACATCAACTCAAGATGAACCCAGCTATATCCTTCCTCAGGGTTTCTAGCGACAAATTCCTGGGCTTTATTATCACTGCAAAGGGTATCCACATCGACCCAGACGATACCAAGGCTATCCTTGACATGCGCCCTCCGAAGAACCTGAGAGAACTTCGAGGCCTACAGGGACGTCTCGTATATATCAGAAGGTTTATAGCGAATCTCTTAGGGCGATGCCAACCTTTAACCAAACTTATGAAAAAGGAGTCTCCTACGTCTAGATTGAAGAGTGTCAAAAGGCATTCGACGACACTTACCGACAAATCCTACAGTTCTGGTAGCACCAGTTGTGGGTAAACCTTTCCTGCTCTATGTCTGCACAATGGATCATTCTTTCGGTGCCTTGCTGGCTCAGAATAGCGATGCAGGTTATGAGCAGGCCATTTACTACCTAAGTAGGACGATGATTATGTTGGTCTATACAGCCATGGTTGAACCGATTTCGATAATTGACTTAAAACTCTGACTTAGATATAAAAAGAAAGAAGCTCGCAGCGGATTTCATCAAAGCAGATTTTTTTTAATTTATTTCGTATTTTTTATTGAGTTTAGAAATTTGTAAGTCGGATCACTAGTCGGATCATTGGCAACCTGGAAGACTTTCCTCACAGAATCCTTATTCTTGACCCAAAACAAAACCTGATCCTTTGATTATCCAAAAACTCCGCAAAAACCAAAATTGACCTAGAAATACCCTAACCGAACTCGGGCCGAGTTCTACCCGAACTCGAACCGAACTCGGTCTGCTCACACTGCTCCTAGTCAGCAGCAAATACCTGTTCTTGTGGATCTACAACGTTCAAATTTATGAACATTAACCCTACCGAGTTCTGCCCGAACTCTGTCTCAAAAATTCCTATAAAAAGAAAAGAATTTGTCATTTCTAATCACTTATTTATTCTTCAGGCAGAACTCTGGCCAAGTTCGGTTAAGCTGAATCTGGGTCAGTTTTGTTTGTGGAGTTTTTGGATAAACAAAGGTTTTAGGTTTTGTTTTGGGTCAGGAAAAATGTGAGAAGGGTCTTCTAACTTTGCCAGTGATCCCGACGCACAATTTTCTAAACTCAATAAAAAATACAGAATAAAGTATAAAAAATCTGTTGAGACGAAATCTGCGATCTTCTGTTTCTTTTCATATCGAGCTCGTAGTTTTAAGCCAATTATCGAAATCGGTTCGACCATGGCTGTATGGGCCAACAATCTCCTCCATTTTGATAATTTGATAAAACTACAATTGATATTTAGAAACTGTCCAACATTGTTCGAAAGTAGACTTTGATTGGAACATTGGTACAATATACTTGTAACGCCCCAGTCCCAAAATACGTAGGACTAGGATACATATACATGCCAACTACGCATCAAGTGGACTCCAGTCCAGCTCGAATACGTATAAGCTGTATAAGATAAGGTCTAAACTGCAAGTCAACTAGATCTTAGTCCACATATAATAATCTCAAGTGAGAACCATTACATTAATTCAAACAATAACACAATGATGTTACTTGAATATAAATACAAGAATAAATAATTTGTAATAAGGTTGGCCAGGCCTTAACACAATCATCTGAACAAGATCATGATAAAAAGTAAAGCTTGTAAAACTAGGCTAATCAGCTGAAATATCATTATGAAATATTAAAGACAATAGAATGATAAAATACCACTATCGATACCTGAATCATCGAGATACAATCGACCACCCATCTATCCTTTTATTCTAGCAGTCTCAACCAATACCTGGAAGAAAACCAGTAATAACCTAGAGAGATCACCAGGTCCTCAGAGGGATGTAGCAAGATACATAATACAAGCCTACTATGACAGTAAATAACATGCAATGGAAGGATAATGAAATAACAACAGAGAAAAACACACAGGTGATGACACAAGAGTATGAGTAATGCTACTAGTCGTGGCTACAAGGTAAAGTCGAATAAAACCGCAGTGCGGCACGAGCTAACGGTCCTATAGAAAGCAACACGGGGCATGCTAACTATCTATATAAAGTTCCTACCGCAGCACGGGACGTGCTAACGATCGAGAGTAGTCAATAGCCAGGTACTAATAACATCGGACAGGATCTAGGGAGCAAGTCCTATATAGAATCTCTATCGCAGCACGGTGCGTACTAACGGCCGAGAATAGAAAACAAGTCATGTATGAATCTCTATCACAGCACGGTACGTACTAACGATCGAGTGGGGAGAACTAGTCATGGTACATACAAGGCAATGACTCGAACCACTATGAAAGTGTATAAAAAGAAAATAACAATTAAAATGACAGGCAGGTGATATGGTAAACATAGAAATAAAGTATGACAAGGCATGAAGTATATAAAAGAAAAGGGATATATACAACAGAATTAAAGGAGAGTATGTATGTAAAATAAACTGTATCGAGGGCAAGGTATACTTGCCTGAAGTTTTGTCCAATATGTGCTAAGATTTTGGTACCAAAGTCTAGTCCAGGCCTAACAACGAACTATTGTTGGTACCGACCCCAAGAAATCTACCAAGATCCATCCAAACAACTAGGAATTACCACACACACACACACACACACACACACACACACACACACACACACACACACACATATAGGTCATCCTTATTATTTTACCCTTTTTTTTAAATACTTAATATTTCATGTATACTATTTATGTGTTGTATATTTATATATTCTAATAAAGTAAATAAGAAATTCTAACAACTTTCTCTTACCTTTACATTAATACCAATATCATCTGAATACTTGTTATAGACTATTTCAACTGAATACTAGCCTTTATTTTATTTATAAAAACCCACACATGATTTATATACTATTTCAACTGAATACTAGCCTTTATTTTATTTATAAAAACCCACACATGATTTATATATATAATCACCTACTCTTAGTTTGCAACATTTTTTCTATGTTAAGGACCTATACTAAAGTATACATGTCTTGCTTAGTAAACAATAGAGTTAATTAGTTGTATCTCCTTATAGTTTGTAGGTATTTTGGTAATTGTTCTTGTTGTTTTAAAAACAAAGAACATCCTCCTGGGTGCTTAATTTTTCACTCATTTTATTCTATGCGCCAGGGGGTACAAATAATTAACTCTATAAACCAGGAGGATGTTTTTTTATTTTTAAAACAACGAAAATAGTTACCAAAATGCTACAAACTATAGAAAAGTACAACTAATTAACTCGTAAACAATAAGATGGTCTTTTCTTCTACACGTGAAGAGTGGTGTGGCAAGTTTCTTATTAAAAGAGAAGGTACACGTGAGCAGTAGCTAGTTTCTTTCGACTTCTTCTTGTTACTGCTATATTTTTTGGTTTTTTCTATGGCACAACCAAAAATGCTTGGGGGCAGCCCTTACTTGGGGCAACCCTTACTTGGGGGCAGCCCATGAATGTGGAAAAATTGCTAGGGGCACCCAAACTTGTAGGGGGTAGCCCAACCCCCAAAACCAAAAATTTCACTCTCATTTCTATTCTTCACTCTCTCTCCTCAAGAAGAAAAGAAAAATCTCTCTCCCTCTCCCTCTTCTAAACCCTAATTTCTTCCTCTCCTAAACCCTAATTTCTCAATCCCTCCACGAAGATTCTTGAAGAGATGACACGCAAGTCAAAGCAACCGGAATCCAGGTACGTTCTTCCCTAATTTCTTCGAGATTTTTGTACATTATATTTGAAACCCTAGAATTTGTTTAATTCTTGAATTTTTTTTGGGTAAAATAGGTTTATAATCTCTTGTACGTTCTCTTCCCTAATTTTTGAACACAAGAAACCCCAAATTTATGTTGAAACCCTAACCTTAGAACACGACAAAGTAGGATGTCGTTGTGGCAGTTCGGGTTCACGACAGTAGAACTACCAGGCATGTGGCAGTCCTAATGAAAATTAGGACTGCCACAGTCCTGGCAGTCCTCTCGTGAAAGAGGACTGCCAGGACTGTGGCAGTCCTAATTTTTATTAGGACTGCCACATGCCTGGCAGTCCTAATGTTATGACATATGGAAGTTGGGTAAGTGCATGCTGTTTCTATTACTTAATAAGTGTATGTTGTCATGCAGTCCACCAGTCGCTAACAAAAGAATACGGCCCACCGCGTCAAAGTGGAAGGAACGTGCGAAACGTCCTCTCGAGCGTCCGATAACAATTACCGAACCGGTGCCCGAAGCTCGGTCTCGGACATCGCCACCCGGCACGTGAAGCTCGGTCGAAGCAAAGAGCTCCTACTCCTACGCCTCTTTCCGACGACGATGACGTGCCAATTGCCCGACTCCTATCACGTCAAGACGGTTCTGCTCCATTTGAGGAGGTCGGTCCTTCTGAGGAGGTCGATCCTTCTGAGGACGCCGGTCCTTCTGAGCCGCATGTCCGTCCGCCCGGTTGCTCAATGTTGGTTTCTTTTGCGAACCACATTGCGTATGAAATATGGAAGAACCCGGTATGTACATGACGTTTGTAAGCTACCAGTTTAGTATACTATATCACTGGTATGACTATCGAAATCGTGAGCATCAGCATATAGGTTCCAGATCCAAGTGGTAGTATCAGGCCCCTTAGCTATTGTTCTTGAGAAATGGCCGGGTCTGGTCCATTCCTCGAAAGACGTTTTTACAGGATCCCTATCTACAACAATTTTCACTTCGGGTTCCGGCGAACGAATAATCATTAAGTCCTCCTCTTTTCGGATAACACATACAAAGAGACCCGCCAACAGTCAAGTTTTTAGTAAACTTCTGAAGAATAGATATCTTTATGATTAGTTCTTTTCTTTCCTATCCCCCATCCATCTATTTTATTTAGTTATTCACTTCATAATTGATATGTTTTTGTTGTTCGATATACAGAGGACATATCATATCCTTAGGGTTGTGAGTCAGTGGAAGAAAACCGTGTCCTGGCGCAAGCTTATCGGAGGCGGTCCGGAGCAAAATCTGTCACGACCCGCACCCACTGTAAGGGTACGAGCGCGTAACAACGCCCAGCCTACGCCATAGTGTCGGCGGTAGAACGCTGTTCTAGGTCACTATCTAACCATCAACTCACGCAATGAATAATGTACTCATCATGATAAACTCCGAATGGAGGACAAGTATAAGATATCGTAACTCAATCACAGTCTAAGCACGATAAGATAACACAGAAGAAATAACTAAGAATAGAAGACAACTACTAAAATAACAACTCTCAACAATCTCAAATACTACACAAGTCTCAATCCACTACAACAAGTTTAACATAGAAAAACATATGCTAGTCTACTAAAATAAATCCCGATCACTCCTGAGTGTCGGGGCCAAAGGTAGCCATCCTGTCTCCGGGTCCATAATATGTAGGCAAGTGTCCTAAGGGCAATTATCTGTAAAATTTTCAACAGGTCCAGTCAGGACAGGAACGAGTACAACTCATCAAGAAAACCCAAGTAATGACAGAGAACTATAAAGCAGTTATAAACAGTTTTATTGATGAATATGGCAGTTTATATTTAGGTGGTAGTATAGAGAAGCAGTAAGATACAAGGAAAGTAAAGTAAATAAAACAAGAGAAGAATGATGGCAATGAAGACTGTAAAATAAATCTAGCTGAACTAAAGTAACATAATAAGTCCAGACAGCAAATGTAACAAGTGTAAAACCTATGTAAATCCAGTACGGGATGAATCTAATACAAGATGAATCCAGTACAAGATGATTCTAGGTAGTGATCAAGAATCCAGGTGAGACCAGCTATACTTTAATAGTGTGTTTTAAAATACTGAGATCGACATGTAAACGGCTGTAGGTATCAGGCACATCTCTCACTGATCAGGCGAGAGATGGCTATGCTTTCAGTAGATTCCAGTTTAGAGATTCCAGATTTGGGATATGTCTACATGTCTTACTCAATATTTTCCTGCCCCGCAATACAAATGAATCCAAAATTCGACACGAGAATCGAGATGAGTCCAGCCAAAATATGATGATTCCAGAAATAGATTCCAGAATGATTCCAGTAATTCCAGTAATAGGGGCCAGATAAGTAAGGTATGTGTGTCGCATACATGAATCTAGAAATATCTATACGTGTGGTATCAGAGAATCACATAAAACTAAATGGAACTGAAGTACAGTAGCTGGCAAATAAATGAGAGAACTATCAGAGAATGTACTCGCCGGATACTCTGAAAAGAGTAGTATAATATCAGATGTCTGCAACAGAGTCACAATATCCTAAACAGAGAAATATAGGTTATAATGTGTTTAAATAAGATAATAAAATTTATGATACAAATCTACATGATTTCTAGGCCAATCTAGGGCAAAGTCAACTCTAAGTCAAACCTGGTCAACTGTCTAGGTCAAACTAGGTCCGAGTCAACTTGGTCAACTCTAGGTCAACCCAAGTCAACATCTAGTCAAACTAGGTCAACAACAAGGCTATCTTGGTCAACTGGTCAAACTTAGGCTAGCAAGGGTCAATTGGTCAACTTCGGTCAAGTTCTAGTCAAAACTAGGCTATGGTTGACTTTTTGTTGACTTTTGATCAAAATAGTCAACTGTGGTCAACCGAGGTCAAAACTAGTCTAAGTCCACCATTCCTTACCATTACCAACCATAAAATCCTAACTATAACTATATCTTAAGGTATTTAACTCATATGTTGAAAAATAGATATTATCTTAATTTACCCCGTTTACCCTTTACAAGGTAAACCCTCACCTTAGCCTCTAACTTACTTTACCCTTACCTTAACCCACCTCATGAGACTCTAGTACCTTGCTAGGGTACTCTAACCACTTACCCTCGTATCTCGATACTGTAACTTGGTATCTTGATACCTCTCCTAGGTAATAAGGTAAACTGTCTATTTACCTTGAAGGTAAAGGTGAATACACTATTTCCTTATCATGATAACTTGGTATCCTGAGATACCAAGAATCAAACTTCTAACTAAACCTATCTATACAATATCTAACTAACATCTCAATACTCTAACTCTAACTAGTGCCTTACCCTCAACACATCCAAATATATAATGTATCATATGTACCTATCTAATAGATATAGCATATAACCCATATCTAATATATCCACAAAACACATCACACTAGTTATCTTGTATATACCCAAGGAAATGACCTGTCCTAAAGAATTGAATTATAGGAATGAAAGAAAGCTTGAGTTTATGGTAAGTTGAACCCAAGTAGGAACTGAACCTTAGATGGAAATATGGACATGGATTTAAAACTAGAGCATGAGTGGAAAGGAATGGAAAGGGGAAAAATCTGAGAATACATTACTCATTCATTACACTAACCTCAAGCTAATAAGCCTAAACCAAACTCTAAGTCATATAGGCTAACAAACTCCTAAGCCTATCACAAGCCTAACACTTCTAACAACTAACAGTCCTAACCAACTCACACCCTCACACCCACTCTACACACACACACACACACACACACACACACACAACACTAATATATGTAGATACACACACACACACACACACACACACACACAAACACTAATATATGTAGATATGAATGTACCCTCATATATTATATATATACAACTCAGGATACCTCTCAAACAAATCTAATACCTGACATTTCAATTTAAGGTACATCAATACATTGTTACCATAATACATATACACACAAAATGTGAACTATCAACTGCCATAAGTATTATCCCAAGGACTGAAGAAAAGAGGAAAACTGAAAAAAAAACAGTATGTTTTAAAACTCAATACAAACTGTCAAGAATCTGAAAATGGAAACAGTTAAAACAGTGTGATTTAACATAAATTAGAATCCAACCTAGAAACCAAATGAAAATACCAATTTGAATCAAACATCTATAATCCCATCTCTCTCTAAACTGAAACCTTCAATTTCAGTTTAGATATACAACCTAAACATTCAAACAAATTCAAAAACCAATCCCATAAAATCCCAACATCCCAGTTTTAAACAACCCCCAACCCAAATCAGTATCAATGTGCATATAGGACAAGTGCAGGGGGTTGTGTGTGCAGAGGGTCATGTGTGTGCATGTCCATATGGTGTCCCCGAAGTGTCAACTGTGTGTGAGGAGAGTGGCCAGTGTCTGTGTTCAGTTAACCGAGGATATCGAACACAAATCAATTAGGAAAACCCAATTTAAGGAATTAAACTCAAAAATTAAAAGAAACATATATGCACAGACCTAGGGACGTATCATGCATATCCATGAGACCCAATGTGTCCAGAAATTGGGACACGAAGTGTCCAAAAACACAATTTCGAACGGCCTCAGGAAAACAGAAATCTATTCCTCGTACAGCCATGTCAAGCCTTCGTGGGCTCGACACAGTGCTCGAGGCACCACGTGCTCTTGCACTCGTATCGAGGGAACATAGGGCTAGGGACTGATGTAACACCCACTTTTCTAAAATGAGGGTAATTTTGAACTTTTATAATTTTGATTAATCAATAATAAGATTTAACGCATGTTGTTTTTGGTAATTTTTTTAATCAATTTAAAACTATTTAAAATGTTGAATTATGATTTTGATGGTTAATTAGTTAATCCCTAGTTTTGCTAAGCTTAGAGACTAACCATGGGGACCTAACCATGTGATTAGAATGACTATTTACAACTTTTTAGGCTAAGGGTATTTTGGTCATTTTGTGACTTTTGAATTATTTAGGATTTGATTAATTGGTGAATTTTAGATTATTTTAATAATAATTAAATTGATGTATTATAATTTTGGTCATTTTTCATTTTAATATTTGGGAAAATTTTATATTTTTAATATTGTTTTTATTGGATTTGTTTAGTCGGGTTTGAGTTTCGTCTCGTTTCGACTTGTATTGTGACCCGCGTAGCTTGAACTCTAGATGGGACCCAATATTAAGTTAAGCATGGCTCACAAGACCCAACATTAAGTTAGTTAATTAAACTAATTTTTTATCATGTTAGAATGGTTAAGTTAGAGAATCAAAAAACTAGATCATTTTGACCCCAAACTTGAACCTAGTCTAGACTTAACCATATGAGACTAGAGAGGGGCAATTAGGACATTTCCCATTAGCCCTAATGGACTCTTTATGGCAGCCACCTTTAGGAGAGAATGATTCATTTCATTCATTACAATCTTGTCTCTTTTTTTTCCTTTTGTTCTTCCCCAATTTTAGAGAACCTCCCCAATGATTTGATCTCCAAATCAAATCATTCCTTCACCAAACCTTCCCTCAATCATTCCCATTCCCCAAGGGAAGGGTGCTACCAAGGATTGGAAGAGGAGTGCAAGGAGGAGTGTCCACTTTGAGGGATCTTCGTATCGAAGCCGTGTCCTAAAGGATTTTATTGGGATTCCACTCACAATAGGTAAAACCCATCCTCTAAATCGATTTCCTTTGTATATAAATTAGTTTTGAATCCGTAGGATCCATCCTCATGCATGTGTCCCATTTAGATTCAAATTTGAGGCCATTTGGAGCTCTCTTGAGGATTTTAGATATGTGTCTTGTGTCCTACTTGATAGATCCCAAATTAGGACATCCCATGTATGTATGTATGATAATAGTTTAAATAGATATTTAAATTCAGTTTTAGAATGGTTAAAGAGTGGATTGATCTTAGTTAGGATGGTTAGAATGAGTTTTATTTGGATACCTATGTTTGTATCCAAGTATCTTGGCCTATATGTGTTCTTTTGTCAAATTCGTCATAATTTTCATCCACGTTTTATTAACCAAAGCAACTTAGAAATGTCATAACTTTTAGCTTAGAACTCCGATTTATCTTCCTTTTTTTTTAAAAGAACCGTATCGAAGTTATCTTTCCAAATATATATTTTAATAAGCCAAATTCTTTTGTAACTTTCTGTAGAATTATTTGAGTGTCAGTTGTACGAAAGACGAACGTGTTTCGGTATTTTCGCGATTTCGGGAGCTTCCGGACACGAAAATGCGATCCGTTTGAAGTTTCGGAAAGTTAACACGAAGGGATACAACATACTTTAATCCTAAAGTTTAGTAGAGGCCCAATTGGTACAATATTGGTTTTAAGTAGAAGAGTGACTATACGATATATGCATTTTGTGTAACCTATGAGCCTATGTAGTATGCGTATTAAATGAATATAGAGTATGTAATGCATGATATATTAGATGAATAAAATGATATATATATGATATATATTCTCTTTACATTAATGATATATATAGTTGAATGCAAGCATGTAGGAATGCAATTAATATAATGTATGTAAGCAATGCATAAATGCATGAATGAAAGAATGATATACAATATATGCATGAAAGTATATAATGAATGCTAGATATGAATGCAAGGTATATATAATGATAGATATGAATGCATAATGTATAAATTGTAATGCATATATAATGATAGCATGTATGGTAATGTAGAATATATGATGCAAGCATGTATATGTCCACTGTTTTTCCTTTTTCTTACATTTTTCTTCCCTTCTCTTTCCATTTCAGTTTTCCTCCCTTTTTTTTCTCTTCTATTTTACATGTTATATACAATGTATATAATGTATAGATGCATGTAAGTATGTAATATGCATGATGAATGTCATATATGAATGAATGAATCAATCAAAGATAGAAGTAAAATATGCATTATAATAAATTTTAACATTATAATATATAAAAGTATGTATGTAAATATGCATGAATGTATATATCTATGTAACTATGTAAATATGCATGATGTAACATATGTATATATATATAAATATGTATGTAATGTGGATATGCATGTATGTATGAAGGTATGTATTTATATTATTATATTTTATATTATGCATTATTGTGGTTCACATTGTCTTGTGATTGTGTGAGTGCTAGCCTAGGCTTGGTTAGGCCTAGTGAGACTTGTTAGACTTGTTTGGGCTAGGACTTGACCTAGTTGACCTAATTTGACTAGTGTGGTTGACTAGAGTTGACCAAGTGTTGACTTTAGTCTAGTTTGACCTAGACAGCATGCAGATACATTGTACATTTCATTTATCATCTCTCGTATACATCTTGACCTGTGTTGCTCTAAATAGGACTCTGTGGCTTCAGTTTGGACCTCTATACCTATCAGCTGTTCAGGTTATCAGGCGAGTACATTCTATGACCGTTTCATACTTGTCTGGATTTACATTCTTGCTCTAGATTACTGTACTTGATGCTGACACGATTGTTATCACGGATTGGTAATATGGATCTTCTTTTGAGATGTTATCCCCTTGTATTCACTAAATACATTATAATGTGCGTTTCACTTACATATTGTATTTATTGAATACCCATATCCTTGTATACTCATTGTGCATATTGTACTCTCATTATCATATGAGTTCCAGGGATAGACCATTGTACAACTATTGTATATAATGTACATCTATTGTATAACATTATACATCTATTGTATAATATTGTACATCTATTGTATAACATTGTACACTATTGTACAAGATAACGTAACTGGAGTGGATCCTTGTGTATTGATTGGGGAGGGAGAGTAGAATTGGTTATGTACTCAAATCTTATTGTACAACATTGTATGACTATTGTATATGTCTATTGTACACTCACGTACAATGGAGTTACCATTGCATTATCCTAGACCGTTTATAACCATATTGTACTCTAAATCACACATTGCTTACAGTTCTTACGTATCATATATAGATATTTCCTATTATCAATCTCTGCTGTTTTTCATATACATTCTCTTTCAGCGTTTCATGTACCTTACTCTATTGTATGCTTTATATTTCCTAACTTGATATGAACTGCGTGAGATGTTTTGTGCTCGCTCCTGTCCTGACTGGACCTGTTGATAAATTTTACAGATAGCTGGAGGTTGCCTGCTAGCTAGAGGAGACACAGTAGAGGTTGTATAGATAGTTATTTTATTTCTTGAGTTGTATTTACTTTATGGATTCGTATTTCAGATTTGAGATATTTTCTGGGTTTGTGTATCTTAGACACTTAGACTTCTATCTGCGGTATCTCTTTATGGATTTCATATTTTATCTATCTTTTATCATGCTCTATCTTAGATGTGATTGAGACTGTATTTGCTATGTCACCTCCATTCGGAGTGTATATACTGTACTGGTACCTTTATATTGTTAGATGTTTGACCTAGGACAGCGTTCTACCGCCGACACTGCGGCGTAGGCTGGACGTACCCACTTCTCGTGCCCTTACTATAGGGTGCGGGTCGTGACAACTGAACACCCTGCCCCGTGTCCAAGTGTCGTCGACGTGTCGATACGAGACCGTATCAGTGGCCTGAATTTCGTGTATGTTGTGTCAGGAATTTCAGTACGAGCTGGAGAACTTCCTCGACTCGCAACCAAGTGCCACAAAACTTGGTGAGGGTCTAGTCAGACATGGGCCCCATCACTTCGTCAAGTTCCACATGTCCTAGTGATGTGTCGTGTCCTGTTTCAGCCTCGAAATGCAGGGGATGCACACAGCGTGCACGAGCAGTGCAAGATCGGTGCGCGGTTGATTTCTCCGCGCACACTGATCGAGAACCAGTAAAATTTTGTGGGGGTGATGTCAGTGGGTGCCCGCACGTCCCTATAAATTTTTTTGGTGTCTCGTGTCGTGTCGTGTCCGCAATGGCACCCGAGCAGCAGGACAGCCGTACGAGGCCAGTGCGCATTGTCGTGCAGCGATGCGTGTCCGATTTGGACACAAAATGTGCATCGAATCGTGCTCAGTCCTCAAAATAATTAATCTACACATCAAGAGCTTTGAAAACATGTAATTAGTTTAGCAAAAATAGAAAATAAAATCCTTAGAGGCATTTCGTCGAACACCTAACATACCCTATGACACGTGTCCGATACGGACACCAAACGGACACGAAATCCACCCAAATTCGAGGTACAGCTAGGGGACACCTAAACCTAGCCTAATATGTAAAGAAATCAAAATATAATACAATTTAAAGGGTTTTACCTATAGGTGCAATTTGCAAGAAAAGGCTTCAAATGGGGGGTGTTCTTCTTGATGGCCAAATGCTCCAAATTGATCCCAAACTGAAATAGCTCTCCACCAACAGTCCATAAACTTCAATTAGAACCCAATGCAAAAGACTTGGATGAAAAAGGAGATCAAATGAATAAAATGGGAATTTTTGGAAGGGGAAAAATATCTTTCTTTTCTCCAAGTGTTGGAATGATAAAAAAGAGGCAAGCCCTAATGAATAAATATTTATAGGGTGGGGATCCCTATGTGGCAGGTCATTTAGGGTTTGTTTAGGGTTAGGGTGTTAAATCATGGGCCATGGGCCAAGTTACAAGTCATTAAGTCCTTAAATCACTAGTCATTTCATTAAACCATAAACCATGAACTAATTTCACTTAAACTAATCCTTCTAATTCAAAATTAGTTTCTAATGACTAAAAGTAGGTTAACCTAAGTTAGACTAGGGTCACCATGGCTAGGGTTAGCTTCTAGGCTAGTCCACTAGGTCTCAATAAGTCAAAGTCAACTAGAATTCACCAATTCGATAAATTATCAAATAATTCAAATAAGTCAAAATGACCAAATTATTCCTAGGCTAAAAATGATAATTAAATCATCCTAATGACATGGTTAGGCTCTAGGTCATGCAGTCTCTAGGGTTTCACTAGCAGCACGTCAAAATCACAAGTCACGACTTAAACCAGTTTTTAAATAGTTTAAAAAATTATTAAAAATCATCAAAAATCATATCATGAAATAAATATCAATAATTAATAATTATAATCACAAATTTCAAAATTACCCTCATCTGGAAAATTGGGTGTTACAGTCCTACCCCCCTTAGAAAAATTTCGTCCTCGAAATTAAGATGATCGTACCCCTACTAGGTCAAACCCCCAACAATCAAAGTCAAGGAAAATACGCAACACAGTCCTACTGGTCGTAATTTCACAGTCTCGAACAGGGTAGCTGTAATGCCCGTATTTCGGAATACGTATTTTGATTAGGCTTATATGTATTTCGAACCTGTATTTTATTTTCTCGGATTCTGGCCTATAATTGTGTTTTAATTTAACTTGCGGATTCTAGTTTTATCGTAAA
Organism: Iris pallida; assembly: GCA_029216955.1. NCBI lineage: Eukaryota > Viridiplantae > Streptophyta > Magnoliopsida > Asparagales > Iridaceae > Iris > Iris pallida. Next base: position 33,033 of record JANAVB010010717.1, read on the forward strand.
ATAGGTTTTGGACCTGGCGTGGTTTTATTTTATGGAGAAGGAATTGGTTTGGTTTGCTTTGATTTGCATTGGACTACCTTAGCTAACCTCCACCCTCAACAACACACCCTCCCTCATTAAAACCCCACCTAACTTTCTCTCTCCTCATAACTTCCATTAATTTTCTTCATCTTCTTCTTCTTCCTCCACCAACACCATAGGCAAGTGCACCTTGCCACCAAATAAGCACCCCATTTTATTTGTCCATTAGCTAGATTAGGCCATGGTGAACAACATTAGAACTTAGCATTTTGTGATTTGGAGTCTCCATTTTTAGCTCTAAGTTTTAACCATTTTTGGATTTTCTTGGTTTTGATCTATTAGACTTAGATTTTTGCTTGTTTTGAGGCTTCCATGTGGAAGAGAATTCAATTTTACACAAGTTAGAACTTTGAAAATCTAAATTTCGTTTTGATTTGGCTAAGTTATGAGATTTGAAAATTTTGGTGATTCTTGGGTTTTCTCTCGGCCTGATGGAGAAGATGACCCTCGGCCAGCGCTCTTTAGCGCAAGGCCATGTGCAGTTCAACTGTGCGCAGTTCAACTGTGCGCAGTTCAACTCGTGCACAGTTCATCTCATGCGTAGTTCAACTGTGCGCAGTTCAACTCGTGTGCAGTTCATCTCCTGCGCAGTTCAAGACATGCGCAGTTCATCTCCTGCACAGCTCATCTCATGCGCAGTACAACTGTGCACAGTTCAACTGTGCGCAGTTCATCTCCTGTGCAGGTCATCTCCTGGCAGCTCACCCTAGCGCAGCTCGACCCTAGCGCAATCTAACCCCAGCGCAACCTATTTGCCCATGATGGTTTGGATTTTATTCCTTGGACTTGGCTCCTCTTTTATGGGTTGGAGTTTTGAGATCTTGTTCCGCACAACACGATTGTCTCGACCCTACACGACCTGGCACGGTTTTTTGGTGTTTTGCTTATGACTAGTACGATTTTTCGTGATTTCTATGAAGTATGATTCTAGTACTTTCTGATCTTCTTGATAGTGACCCGATGGGGTACGTCCTTAACTTTAACCTGTAATTCATGATTAATCTTGATACTGGATAACTTGATAGTGGCTCATGGTGGCGCACTCCTGACTTGTAACTTGTAAACCTGTAACTTGTAACTTGACTTGACTTGATGCTGTTGTGATGGCTAACTTGACTTGTATAGTCCACTCTGACGCCGTGGGTGTTCATTCTTGCTGCCTTGTGCAATCCACTTGTCTTGTCTCGCATCATGTCTAGGACGTGACTCCCTGGTTACCACGGTCAGGGATTCACACTGAATATGGATTAGGCTAATGACTAGATCAAACTATAGTTCATGGAGAATTTCTATTCACAGGCGATCTCGTTATCTGGGCGCTTTAAACGGACTTTTAGCCTGCCGACGAGTAGGGCATATTTCCAGCACACTGTCATGTGTTGTACCCTCTAAGTCACCTAAGGGTATATCGTCTCCTGGGCGATGTACCCAACCATACTCTCAACCCGCGGAAGGAACTAATAGTCTGCAGGGCTTGGGACTGGAAATTTCTCATTTGTATCTTGTTAGTAATTAGGCTTGTGATAACCCTAGTTAGTTAAGTAGTAAGCTGTAGTAATTGCTTGGCCGTTTGTGAATGGCTGGTGTCCAGCCTTGTCTAAGTCTCGTCTAGTCCCTGTACCTAGTACCCCTGATCATGATTGTTTTACTTATCTTTAACAATAAATGGGTAGAGACAAAGTGCTATTCAGGCGAAGGGTTACGACCCCGGTCCTTGTTTGGTTTAAGGGTTGTATCCTGGCTCCCGAAATGGTCCACGTCCCTAGTCGTTATTGTCCTGTTGTACTCTTTATTACTTGTACTTTTCTTCTATTTCTTATGCTCTGATATGCTGGCTTTTGTTCTTATTTCGTGGCCTCATTTGTGGCACTTGCTCTTTCTGGGGTTTGACCCAGCTGGTTTTGTGTGGCCAGATTTTGTAGCAGCACCCGAGGATCTACCGAACCTCCCCCAATGGTGGCGACTAGAAGGAACCCGGGCTACGAGTGGGTTTTCTATTTTGTTTCGCTCACTACACTGTAAAATATTTTTTTGAGACGTTTAGCCGACGAGCACCTGTTGGCTCGATGCATATTTACTTGCTATCTGCCTACGGGCTGTAAACATGATTAACAAATCCTAGGGTTGATCATGTATGACTGAACTCTTGCTAGTCTTGACATTTTGTACGACTAGCTTCATGATCATCCAATATGTAATATTTGGGACGCCTTTTATTGTATATTTGGTGGTCTAACATCTTGTAACTATATTACTTGCTTAAGATTGAGATAATAGGCTTGACCTTAAGAGACCGTTGGTTTGTAGTAAACCCTCATATCTAGACAATCGTGACCGTATAGCGAGGTGGATTCCATTTCAATATACGTAGCTGGCTATGTACGCCTCCGCTCTCCAGTATTCTGATTCTGGGGCATCACATGGCTTAAGTGGTAGCCCATGCAGGTCTTGGCATTCAAGATATGTGAGGGTTTATCGGATAGGTGTCTCAATCAGTACTCGTCTTTGATCTCCGTTTATATCCTCTGAATCTCTGGATTCTTGCCCTGATCATGTGCTTGTATCGTTGATCTGTCCTGGTCCTTCCTTATTGTTTTCCCTATGTCGTCTTCTTCAGCGACACTGTACCTGACCCCGCCGATCAGCAAGGTAGAGCACTTCCCGTGGACCAGCAACCCGGGGATCAAGCCCAGTATTCCGGAGTAGCCTCCAGAGTTTTACCTACTGGAGGAGAGCCACCAGTTCAGCCCGTTCGATCTGCCGAGCCTGATGATGGCACCTTGGTAGGTCTCATCAGGACCTTGATAGCTTTCCAGGATCGTAGAGGAGACGCCTTGCACCAGGTAGTGGCAGATGCTTTGACCAGAGGCGGTCATCCAGGGAACAGTGCGGCCAACAGCTTCAAGCGCTTGAACCCTCCATTCTTCGACGGCAGCGAAGATACGATTGCCGCGGACGCTTAGCTTCAGGATACCGAGGTGGTTCTGGAAGCAGCTAGGGCACCTGAGAATGAGAAGGTGGCGATGGTATACCTACAGTTGTTGGACTTGGCTCGCAGTTGGTGGGCGGCACAGGCCGTGGGATTAGCGGTGCTGGTCACTTGGGCGGTATTTAGAGAAAATTCCAGACAAGTATTTTGATGCTGTAGCTCGGTACGACCTACAGACGAGATTTACCAACTTGAACCAAGGAGACAGAACGGTCGACGGTTATGCATCTGAGTTTTCTAGACTCAGTAGGTTTGCCCCCACCTTGGTGGCGACCGAGTTTGATAGGGCCCAGCGGTTCCAGCAAGGACTGTATTTGGAGATCTTGTTGGCAGTTGATCAGTTCGAGCACCAGACGTTCGATGCAGTATTGAGAGCAGCTAGGAGGCATGAGTACACCTCCCAGAGGATCGTAGATAGGACCAGAGGTAGGAAGCGATCCCACAATCAGATGCACCAATCATCAGCTCCAACCCCGGCAGCTAGGGGTTTGACCATTGGAACTCCGAGGCGGGCGACCTCAGTGACGTCGGTTGAACATTCAACCCCGACGTACCCGCAGCAGCAGAAGCAGAAGCAGACTTCCGCGATGGGATGTTCTCATTGCGGGAAGCCAGGGCACGTGGTGGCAGATTGTCGCAGGGCGCAGAGATTGTGCCTAGCTTGTGGAGCGACAGATCACAAGATAGGAGACTACCCGAATAGGGGTAGTTCGTCCTCTTCCAATCTAACCAGTCCGTCGGTTAGGGGACCAGCACCTATGCAGCAGCAGCAGTACCCGAGGCCCTTGTTGCCTTAGGCCTAGGTATTTTATCAGCAGAACCAACAGCAGGACACCCAAGCCCAAGTGCAGAGCAGAGAGGTTTCTAGCAGAGGGTACCCGCAGCCAGAGGACAAGGTCAGGCAATGATGATAACTATGGAAGAAGAGGTTGCACCAGGTGAGGTAGTGGCAGGTACTATTCTCGTCAACTCCTCTCTAGCATCAGTATTATTTGATTCTGGTGCATCGCATTCATTCATGTCTGCACGATTCACGACACGGATAGGATTGGAGATCGAGTCATTATCAGTAAGGCTCAATATACTTACTGGTAATGGTCTTGTGGAAGTAGATCGAGTGTTTTCCTCGTGTCGGATCGTAGTTAGCGGTAGAGAATTCCCCGCTAGATTGATAGAGTTCCCGTTGGCCGATTATGATGTGGTCTTAGGGATGGATTGGTTGAGGGACCAGTATGCTAGGATAGACTGCCACATTGGCAGGATTATTTTTAGCACTCCAGGCGAGCCAAAGTTTTTCTTCTCCCGAGGCGAAGTTGAACCTTCTCCTCCAGTGTTGCGGATGGCAGTAGCAGTAGTACAGTTACCTCGGATAGTCAAAGAATTTCTAGATGTTTTCCCAGAATAGCTTCCAGGGATACCTCCAGAGCGAGAGATCGAGTTTACCATAGACTTGATTCCTGGGACAGCCCTAGTGTCAAAAAGAGTCTACAGGATGGCGCCGTCAGAGCTAGAGATATTGTACAAGATGATTGAAGAACTCAGAACCAAAAGATTCATTCGTGCTAGTGGATCGCCTTGGGGAGCCCTGATGCTTCTTGTAAAAAAGAAGGATGGTACGTCCAGATTATGTGTTGACTATCGTACTATAAACTCAGTGCCAATCAAGAACAGATACCCTCTCCCGAGGATAGATGACTTATTTGATCAACTCAAGGGGGCAGCAGTATTTTCGAAGATCGGCTTGCGCTCAGGATACCATCAGATAAGAGTCAGAGAGCAGGACATCCCGAAGACAGCTTTTAGATCGAGATATGGGCATTGAGAGTTCCTTGTGATGCCATTTGGAGCAACCAATGTACCGGCAGTATTCATGGACCTCATGAATCGTATTTTTATGCCTTATTTGGATCAGTTCGTGATTGTGTTCCTAGACGACATCCTGGTCTACAGCAAAAGTGAGGCGGAGCATGAGCAGCATCTCAGAGTTGTTCTTCAGATTCTCAGAGAGCACCAGTTGTATGCCAAGTTCAGTAAATACGAGTTCTGGCTCGATCGCATTTCGTACTTACGTCATATCATCACCATAGGAGGAGTAGAAGTAGATCCCTAGAAGATTGTGGCTATCGAGACATGGCTAGTACCTAGCTCAGTGGCAGAGGTTCGCAGCTTCCTTGGATTAGCCGGCTACTACCGGCGATTCATTTCAGATTTTGCGAGGATTTCAGCGCCGATGACGCAGTTGACCCGCAAGGATGTGCCGTTCGTATAGACAGCAGAGTGCCAGGAATCATTTGAGAAGTTGAAGCAAGGTTTGGTAACGGCTCCCATTCTCGTACTTCCAGATGGGACTGGAGGATTTTTATTGCGACGCTTCAGGAAGAGGATTGGGGTGTGTCTTGATGCAGCATGGGAAGGTAATATCTTATGCATCACGTCAACTTCGTGATCATGAGAAGAATTACCCAACCCATGACTTGGAATGGCAGCAGTAGTGTTTGCACTTAAGCTTTGGCGGCACTACTTGTATGGAGATAGAGTGGAGATATTTACTGATCACAAGAGCTTGAAGTATGTTTTCACCCAGAAGGACCTTAATATGCGGCAGAGAAAATGGCTCGAGATACTGGTGGACTACGATATGGATTTGCAGTATCACCCAGGGAAGGCCAACGTCGTAGCAGATGCGTTGAGCCGGAGAGCCGGAGTTTATTTCCTAATGGCGCAACCAGAATTATTGGCAGATCTTCAGAATATAGAAATTGAAGTGGTTATTCCTACCAACGTGGCGTTGATAGCCAGTCT
>JANAVB010010718.1:0-23823 GCA_029216955.1 Iris pallida
GGAGCAGTATGAGCTGTTCTTATCCCTGATGCGCGGCGGTGCCCCTCCTGCTCCAGATCTGTAGTAGTCCTAGTTAGGACTATTTGTTGATTGTTTTGTAGAGTGTTTGTTTGTGTGTAGACCCATGATATTGGGTTTGAATATTATGCATTTGATTGGTTGTGTAGACTTATCTGCGTGGATGTTTATGTGTAGACATTGGATATTGGTTGTGTAGTCATTGGATATTGTTGTGTGTAGACTTTGGGACTAATGTGCTATTTTTCATATTTTATTTTATTATTCGTTTTAACTGTATGTGAATTTACCGTTGTTGAGTGTTCCACCGAAGGGGTCGACGAACCCAAGGAATTCAATGGAGGGTTCTTTGGGTCTATTCATATTTTTTATTATTAAACTGCAGGGATACCACACATTATTAATTCATTCTGTTTTCTATTATTTATTTTATTTTGTAAATTTAGCGACGTTTAGCGAAGCTGTGTAGACTACGACGACGCTAATCGTCACTAAACGATGCTAAATGTCACTAAATTTGCAGAACATTACCTACAAATATGAAGTCGTAAACGTCAGTAGCCAAGACAAAACGTCGCTAAACCTTGCTAAATCTTGCGACGTTTAACGACTGCCAATACGTCACTAACTTTTCGACTGGTAGTCAGTAAACGTCGCTAAATTGGCGACATGTAAACGTCGCTCGAAAATGATGCAGCAGCGACGTTTGGCGACGTTTTCGTTGTCAACAACTTATTGAAATACGACAGGCGGGAAAATGTCGCAGAAACGGTGCTGACTAGGATTAGTAACTTTTTCTACATTTTAGCGGTGTTTCAAGGTCGCTAATTTTTGATATTCTAGTAGTGATGGGGAATGAAAGATGGGACGGAACATCATATGAAGATGGTCTGATCTACTCATGACTGTTATAAGAGGGAAGACTGAACTAAATTCAAATCTGAACATAAGGAAGCAAGGCCAACTAAACTGACAAGGAAAATACCATCTTCTACAAGTCAACATCCTAATATCTGAACATAGGTAGGCATCTATGGTATTCTAACTTACTCCATAACCCAATGTTACACATCAACCTATAGGAATATGTTGCTGCCATAGGACATGAACTGAACCAAGTTTAAGTATTCAGATAAGGGTATATTCAATTGGACAGATGGTGAGCAGGAAAATCATTTAGCCCATGGGGGTTTGAGACAGATAGATATGGTCATCACTGGATTGACAATACAGGGCAAGGCAAAAAGGGGTCTGAACAATATTCAAAGGGACAGATGTTTAACAAGGAAGTGAATCCTTCGACAAGGTTGGACAGCATGGTGAATGCATGAATCCCCATAAGTTGAACCCAATCGTGGGACAGGGTATTAGCTATATCTGTAGGAAGGCAATGCAGGAAAATATGATGACTGAACCAACACTGAATGAATTTGGAACTTCTATTCCAGGTGGACTTATCATGCATCACATGATGGACGATGTGCTCGAGGGTAGAACCTCACAAAACATATCAGAGGAATATCGGGCATCTGTCAAAAGGATACATAATCAAATATAGTGGTCTCATGGACTGAATCAAATAAGTAGAAACAATACAGTCCTAATTGGGACTGACCAAGATCAGAGCATCAACAGGACAGTAACCAGGGAACTACCATGCACTAGCTCCTATCTCCAATATAACCCACGAACTAATCCAATATCACAAGATGACTTCAAACATTGCTAACACAGCCTATTCCCTGTTGGAAAACCAAATTTAAAACTGAAATATAGCATTCAAAGCCGTAATGGTCATTTCATCGAACACTTGGTGTGCGTATCCGATACTCTCGTGATACACACTCCAAACGAATTCGAACTTGACCCAAATCCTTCCTAATGCAAGAGGGACCCTAAATTAATGCATCTATAGAGGATCATACCAATTAAGAGATAGATTTTCAACAAAAGTTTCTAGATCTAGATCTCCACCAAGCTCTAATGTCTAATTGCTCCAAATGCTCCCAAGCTAGGCAATAGAGGCTTCCTCTCTTCAAGGGAAAGAATTTGCAATTTATTTGAGGGAATTTGGACTCAATTTGGATGTTGGAAACAATTTGGAAAAGAACACAAATTAGGGTTAGGATTTGTAATGAAAGAGGGAAGAAGGAGGCTATGTAGCTTATTAATAGGGAGGGGAGGAGTCTTTTGGCCTGCCATGGCCTGCCCCTAAGGTTTAGTTTGGTTGCAAATTCTAAAAAGGCTTCCTATTTGTCATTTTAAGGTCCTTTTAAGGAAAAGGCCCAATGGGGTTTATATTTTAAGTCACTAATAGTTTCTAAATGATATTCTAGCTAGGTTAGAACTTAACTAAAGTTGTCTAATCTCGATTTTATGGTCATGGCTAACATCTAACCAATATAGTTCTAAGGTTTCACCAACGAATGACACTAGCACAACACATTAATTAAATACTATTAAAGTAATCAAAAATTTACCAATTACCAAAATACCCGTGTTCTAGAATGTGGTGGTGACAGATAGGCTGGTTGATCACGAATGTGAGATATTGGCTCAGGAGCATCTTTTGTAATCGCCTGGAGATATAGAAGCTAGTATAGTTGAGACTGGATCTTCTATTTAAGCTTATAAGGCCGAGAGAGCAGAGAAAGGCCCTGAAATAGCAAAAGGTCGTGCTCGAATACTAGAGCTACAAGCTAAATTGGTGCGAACTCGTACATCAGTTGCTGCGGATGAGAAAGATTATGAGGAGCTTGCTGAACTTCATCAACTTGTTCTAGTCATTTAGATGACTTAGAAGGACGAAGGGAGGTTCTTCTCTAGGCTCGTAATGCAGAGATAGAGCGTCAAAACTCTTTGATGCAATCATTGAAACCTGGCCAGGAAAGGATTGCTACAAGCTGGAGCGAGCCGATGCTTTAAAAAGAATAATTCTTGACCTCAGTACGCAATCTCCACAGTGAAGCCATATGAGAATGAATATAATAATTCTTTTTGAACTATCATTTTTTTGAAAATGTAATAGTCTTTGTTTTTGCATATCTCAATGAGAATGAAAACTGATAATCTTTTGTGGCTCTATTACTTATTATGTATCTGTTTAAGACACAAGTAATAGATAGGTATAATAAATATGTTCAGAGGTACTGGACGTGACAAATTTCTCGAATAATCTCTATTATATCTGTTCAGAAGTAATGTGGATGTGACAGAATATAACTTTGCCATGATGTTATTTTGATAATGATCTTGTGATAAGTCCCTAATATCTATAAGTTATCTTTTTAAAACAGCTGGGTTTCAAAAGATGGTGTGTGTGTGTGATATGTTGTGGTGGATATTTATGGGTTATTCTTTCGACAATGCTATATAAAATCTGGTTAAGATTCCGCTGGGGGTTTCTGAGAACTTATTATTCATGGGCTTACTCATGAAGCGAATGATTCAAAGATTTAGGAAACATAGTATACACCTTTAAACATGATACCTTTTTAGAAATTTATCGTTGATAGGCATCATAGCAATTCGACCGTCCATCGCAGTCAGCTGGTAAGCTCCGTTTGAGAAAACTTTGCTTACGACGTAGGACCTTTCTACTTTGGCTCAAACTTGCCCTTGCGCATAATAGTCATAGGACGTCTTTTTGAAATATTCATACTTTGACCTTGCGGTTGAAGGCTTTCGAGATACATGCTTGATATAGCTCGATATGTTGTTGAGCTAATAGCCTTTTCTCGTCGAGTGCTTCAAGCTCTTGAAGTCGAAGATGATCATTGTTCTACACTATTAGCTTATTAGAAATTGGGATCCTTAGTGACAAAATTTAAATTTCCATTGGTAAGACAGTCTCACATCTATACACCAGAGAATAGTGTACAGCCGGTCGGGGTACGTACAGTAGTACGGTATGCCCATAGACATTCTCCAAGCTTTTCGCTCTAGTTGCGCTTATTAGCAGAAACGAACTTCTTGAGAAGCTTGATGATTGTTTTGTTGAATGCTTCAGCTAAACCGTTAGCTGCAGGATTATAAGCCATAGAAGCGACATTGTTGATTTGATTATCATCACAAAATTGAGTAAATGTTTGACTAACAAACTAGGGTCCATTGTCATGAATGATTCGTCAAGGAATACCGAATTTGTAGATCACATGATGTTTGATGAAGCTGATGACACTGCTTGTCTTGACTTCTGCTAGGCGTATAGCTTCTGCCTATTTTAAGAAGTAATCGATTATATCTAGAATAAATTGATGTCCTCGAGATGATGGTGGATAAATAGGGCCAATTACATCAATGCCCCAAGCTTCAAAGGGCCAAGATGCTGTAGTCAGATGCAGGAATTCTGATTGTTGGTGAATAAAATTTACATAGATCTGACAGGATCTGCATTTCCATACATATTCAATCGCATTCTGTCACCATGGTGGGGTAGTATTCTATGCGTAAGATTGGATCTTAAACCTTGGGACCAGGCTGGTGTGCACCATAGACACCATCATGAGCTTCATGTAGTATCTGTTTTTCTTCATTACCCGTAAGACAATATAAGAGCATACCATCAAATGATCGAAGGTAGAGTGTTTTAGAGGAATGATTATAATAGAATCGGAGTAATCGACGGCGAACTGCTGTAGCTTCCTTAGGATCTTTAGGCAAGATATCATGTACCATGAAGTCGATGAAAGGGGCTCTCCAGTCATCGCTAGTAGTGCAAATCTTGACTGAAAAGCTGGATTCAACATTCAAATTATTTTTTTGATGCAAAATAATTGTCTGCTAGTGATGACGATCAACTATTGTCTTTTCATATCAATCGCTAATATAACTGCTAGATTAGCGAGTGCATCATCCTCTGTATTACACACTCGCTGTACATGTTCAATGAAAAAACCTTTAAAGGATGTAGCCAATTTAATAGTTGCTTCCTGGTATGGGATAAGATCTTGATGTCGAACTTCATACGTGCCTCTAACCTGATTGACAATCAGTTTAGAATCTCCGTATACTTCAAGATATTCGATATCCAACTGTTTAGCTAATTAGAGACCGATGAGTAGAGCAGTGTATTCAGCAACATTGTTAGAACATGAGATTTGTTGGGAAGATAAGATGAGAAGTTGTATAAAGTAACTACAAATACAATGGGAAGAATGTATAATTTGACTTGGAACCTGATGAAGCTCCCTAAACAAGAATAGTACCATTTTTACAGCAAAATTTTAGACGATATGACTTAAGGAAATTATGATTCAATGAGTCGCGAATTGGTAATTCGACATCAGCATATAAATTATCACATTGAACTATGAAGTTTACTTGAAGGATATAAGAACCCATGTTTGGCAGGACTAGGTAATTAGCCAAAGTGGGTAGACCTTCATAGACACTCCTCCAAGATAGGACATGGAATAGAATATGGTATAAGGCTTAGCCCTAATAGGAGACGAGGATCAATAGACTAAACTCTGCTACACTTGTCTAGGCTAGACTAAGTTTGGAATAGAAATTAACATGATCCACCCGTGTTGATTAGAAGAATATAAAGATTCCTTGATCAAAAGGATGAGATGATTGAGAATACAACTTGAAGGAAGACAATTAGATTTTAGATTGAAGAGCGCCTACCTGAAGGACGGTAGCAAATAAAGTCCAAGGATTCCGATGGGATAAAACGAATTGATGAAGCATGATGATCATGACTAGATATAAACCTTTGGAGTTATATTGCACTAAAATTTGAGAAATTTTCACTTGGAGGATATAGAAATCAGGAATACGATATAATGGGAAAAGAATATTTTCTTGGATACTAAGGAAACTATCCTACGGAGATTATTATTGATTAACATCAGAAAAAAAATGTGATATATGTGTTGGTAAGTCTGAGATAGACTAGTCAACCATCTCTATATTGGTTGAGTCAAATCCTGAATGACATGATAGAAATCGGGACTAGAATATTGACCAATAGGGTTATACAATGATAGGGGCATTAGACCTAAGTATTTATTTAGCCCATCCTCAAACCTTCCCTAGTAGATAGGGGTAAAATGGTTAGGCATGCTAGTAAGAAATGTATAGTTTGCTTATGGTTAGAAGGGGTATGTTGCTAAGAGATTTGACCTATGCCTTGTAGAGTATGGAATTGAAGGATTGAGTGAGTTTAAGTATTATTATGACTTGTCTATCTTTGATGATTAATCATAGCCAAGGATTTGAGAATAGAGATAGAAAAACTGTACCTCAAGCGACAGATTAGTAAACCTTCATTAATACAAGTTAGCTAGAAATGATGGAGGAACTGTTTGTGTTTGGTTAAGGGTACGTAGTGGATATATAAGAAGAAATTATTATACTGAGTAGTACTAGATTAGGTTAAATAATTGAAAAGGAACAAGGTTGGAATTACAGGATAAGTTCATAAAGAAATTAAGAAGCATCGATGATTACGACGATGATTATCTATGATGGTTTATTAGGGAATAACATAGATAACTATATCTTAAGCGAGACCTTGAAGTTAAGGTTCAAATAAAAAATAAAGAGATTATTTCTAGAGAGTAGATAATACAATTTTATAAAAGATAAAAGGTGGTTCAAAAAATGATACTGATGTACAAATATGGTGATAAGAAGTCATACCATGAAGTATTGTAAGCATTTGATCAAGATTATGGCATTCAGAAAACAAGGACAAGAAAGAGATGGCATGAGATGAGAAGGAAATAAATTCCAAGATAAAAGATGGAATGAAATGAAAGTACAACATCCTAAAATATATTGATAAATGGTATCTAGAGTTGAGTAGTACATAGTGGATGACAAATTTTTGAAGATGGAGATGTTTCATAGATGGACGAAAAGTTAAAAATTAAATGATGCGTTAAATTATCGTGGATCAAGGATGTTTAAAGACCTTGGCATATTACATTATGAGTAGTTTAATATTGTGTTACTGGAAGTTACATCGGAAGAAGCTAGGCCATAGAATGGAATGAACTAGTAGAAAAAAGAAAAAAAGAACTTTAATGGAATGGGCAGATTCTGACTTGGGATCGACTAATCAAATTCCAAGAATCATATGGAACCCGAATAGATAAGCTACATCTTGATATGACTAGTGTGCAAATTTCTTCAGCTTGTTTGATTATCAGATTATTCTAAGTAAACAAAAATTGTTGTTTTAGGCATATCACTATTCTTTCCTTTCCTATTTCTATGTTCACAAATAATGGTTTCGTGAATTGACAATACCAATCATTCTAATTATACGAATGAGAGGACCTATTCTTCCCTAGCCATGTCATAGTTTCAAAATCAAATCCTTGATTTTTCTACCTCATTGTGCCTAATATTCATATCACCATAGGCACCAATTTCTGTCCAATTTTCTTGACTAGGTAATCGTGTCATACTCTTGTGCATATTACTCCTTGAACTTGTCACAATTTTGCTTATCTTGATCTCAAACTTTCCTTTTCAAGATTTCCACAAACTTATCTCTCCATCATGCAATTATCAAATCTCTCTATGCCACCTCGCTCTAGTTATGTCCAACGACGTCAATTCCCACTATAAGAAAATTGATTTTTCCCAACATTTTATAATTGTCGGGAAAATGTCAAACATGTTGGCATAGGTTAACCCGACGTTTTGTCAACGTTTTCGACAAACGTCGTCTTTGTCATAGTCGAAAATTTACGACATTTCATATAAACGTTGGCATAGGTAATGACGATGTTTGCAACAACATTTAATAAACGTCAGAAATTATATACTAATGGGTAATAGTTTTTCAACGTTTTGAGAAAAAAATTGGAAACTAAACCTTTTTGCTAAACGTTGAGATTTGTTTTCCCAACATTTTTTCCAAAAAATTGTCAACATTTACCAAAAAAACGTCGGTAAAGGTAAAGCCATTTAACTTTTTTTTTTGAATATATTTGCCATGTACACACCAATTAACATTATAAATTTGACAAAAATAGTTAAATTGAATATTATAATTTAAATAACATATGCCAACTATTGATCTTTATAACAAAAATACATAAAGTTAATTGATTACAATTAATATATAAATTATATACTAGCCTTTGGTTTTTTGAAAGCTGATCCGACTAAATGAATGATGGAGATTTGAACAACAGTAACAACTATCAACACCTGCATGCAACAACATAAAAACAAGTTTAATAACACATTTTGAAGATATTGAAATCAAATTTATGATAAGGAAAAGAATGAAATCAATTGATCTCTTTGATATGTGCAACTGGCAAGTAAGATAAATTTAGCTATTATGTATTACCCATAGACCATTTTTCTAATCATGTACATATATCCCTACCTCTAATCCTTTTACCTATCTAGACACTCAAACAAATACAAATACACACACAAGAACACTCTACCACCCTCTGCCTAATAATACACATGCACATGCACAAACACAAAAGAACACTCTACCACCCTCTGCCTAATAACACACACAACACAAAAGAACACTCTACCACCCTCTGCCTAGTAAACACACACATACACACACTTACACCTACAGTAGCCCCCCCTCCAATCTACTTATGCTGCTAGATGATGTTAGTCCCGGGGCATAATTTTTTGATGGAAAACTAATATTGGTGCAGCACTTCTAGGAAGGAGAACGACAGAGATCCCGAAGGATTCTGAGAAACAAAATATATTATAACACTTCGAAGAAGGTACATAAGTTTCGTAGTGGCAGCAATGAATGTTCACTAATGTTTTCTGATTAAATCAGAAATGTTCTCATTCAGAACAAGATTAAAGTAGATGAACAGAAATGGATGGAAGGACGTACGTCCTGCTGGGGTGAATTGTCACCGGCGCTCAAAGCTTGATTCGCCCCATACAAACAACTTCCAAGAGCCAGCAAGTTCAACGGAGAACTTCGGAACACTCTGCTCTTCTGACTCCTCAAACAGACTAAAATGGCGCACAGTACTCTCTTTGTTGCTCTCTGGAAATTCGTAAGGAATTTGTATTCTATCTACTGAACTGAATGAGAGAGAAGAGAGCAACTTAAATAGACGCGCACAGTAACCGCCTAGTATGCAAAACGTTCAGGATGTGGGAAAAAACCATTCCGAACATTTCGTAACTGCTCAAATCGTGCACAAACACGATTTAAGCCAAATTGGCGCATAACGTGCGCCAATTTGCGCATAGCGCGCACTAAGAACACAAAGAGCGCGCAATCGCGCACCGCTGCGCCAACTACGCACACGCGCACTACGCACCAATTGTACACCATCAGGATGCGCCAATCAGGTCACGCCAACTGGCAGCACCACTGGGCAGGGCCATCTGGCCGTGCCAATTGGACGACCCATCTGGACACGTGATTGGGCCATGCGAACGGGCGCATGATCGGCTGCGTAAAGGCTCGCACAATGAGCACAATTTAAGCGCACTATGCGCCTAGCTGACGTGCTAAGTGCAAAGTGCGCCAACAAAACGCCACATAACGCCTCATGAGCCCATGAGCCTGAGTCCGAGTCCGAGTCACTAAGCCCCTATGAAGCTTAGCTCCAATGGAATAAATTCCAAGAGCAAAAAGCATTAATGCTTTAACATTGAGACTTATCCTTACCTCCTAATAAAATCACCCACATGGTTCCCTCCATAGGGTCACCACCCCATGTGCATATCTCAACTACACATACCAAGTATATATTGAGATACACTTCATGATGTTTTTCCAATGCGGGACTAAATAACAGTAGACATGTATTAAAAGCAAGCTTCTCTTCATGTCAAGTAAAAGCTCCAACAATCTCCCATATATCTCGATATATGCATTTGATTGTTCCCAACAGTAACTGTCCATCATGCATTCGAATAGATGTTGCTGACAACTTGAATCTTCCCGCATGGGTCAAACAACAAACTATAATAAAAGAATGGACTAAGCCTTGAATTCTGCACTATAGCTGCAATTCTTCCCTAAGCGTTAGTCCGGGGCATAATTTTTGATGGAAAACTGATATTGGTGCAGCACTTCGAAGTAGATGCACGACAGAGATTCCGTTGGATTCTGAGAAACGAAATCTATTATAATACTTCGAATAAGGTACAAAAGTTTTGTAGTGGCAGCGATGAATGTTCACTAACGTTTTTTGATTAGATCAGTAACGTTCTCGTTTAGAACGAGATTAAAGTGAATGAACAAAAATGGATAGAATGACAGAACGTCCTGTTGGGGTGAATAATCACTAGTGCTCAAAGCTTGATTCGCCCCACACGAACAACTTTCAGGAACCAGCAAGTTCGACGGAGAACTTCGGAACACTCTGCTCATCTGACTCCTCGAATGGACTGAAATGGCGCACAGTACTCTCTTCTCTGCTCTCTGGAAATTTGTAAGGAATTGGTATTCTGTCTACTTAACTGAATGAGAGAGAAAAGAGCGACTTAAATAGACGCGCGCAGTAACTGTCCAGTATACAAAATGTTCGGGACGTGGGAAAAATAGTTCCGAACATTTCGTAACCGCTCAAATCATGCACAGACACGATTTAAGCCAAATAGCGCACAGCGTGCGCCAATTTACGCATAGCACGTGCTACAGCGCACAGCGCACACAATCGCCCACCGCTGCGCCAACTGCGCAAACACGCACTACGCGCCAACTGCACGCCATCAGGCCGCGCCAACTGGCAGCACCACTGGGCAAAGTGTGCCACAAAATGCCACATTACGCCTCATGAGCCCGAGTGTAGATTTTGCCCAGTGGGCAAAGTGTAGACTTATCCTTACCTCCTAGTATTGTGGCATAAGGCGTAATGACTGAAAGTCTGAGTAACCTAATCCTGTGGAAGTCTGAGTAACCTAATCCTGTTATGCTCTGACAATGACTGGTATAACACTGTAGAATAGCAACGTCTAGGAACAGATCCTGGATGTTAAGTACCAAGTGGAATATGGATACAATAGAATGCAATTAACATGTAATTACAAAGATGATAAAAAAACAGATGGATTCACAAAAGTCTCAAGAGCACACAAAAACATAGGAAAAGGTCATGGTAATTCTATGTTGCACTTGAGAAATATAACATAGTGGTCTTCTAAAATAGCTACCCAAGGAAGTAACATCCAAAAAGTCCCAAGGTTCATGACTTACGTCAACAGGAATTGAATTCATCAATTCCTACAAAACTTAGATAAAAATTCATTACCTGATGGTTTTCAACTTAATCATCATGAGAATAAAAATATTTTTTACATCCAAAAGAAACAAAGTCCACCTGAAGTTCCATAAATCAGGCATAGGATCAATGGATAGTTCTTCTAAAGAAACTAGTTCAAAGATATAGGATCATGATAGTCTCCGACTCTCCTTCCAAAATCCATAGATCGATTACATGCATGAACGTTTATAGCATTTACATATAGGACACAAAAATACCCATTTCTCAAATATCAATCTAGAAACCGCATCCTAGGATTTCCAAAATATGAATTTTTCCATCTATGGACCCATTGATGAATTGATTATCGTCTACAAGGTTAAATTGGACACAAGTGACTGAATGATGCATGAGAAAAGAAAGAAAATCCTTAGGAAATGCAAACACATTTAGAGATACCAAACACCAATGAAATGGAAAGAAAGAAACAAGAAAAGCTAAAAAAATGATCAAATTGTTATAAAAAATACTTTTCACATCCTACTTGTGAAAGCTGGTTGCTATTGTCCATAGATCATAATAAAAGGTGCTACATGAATATTTTTCTTCATTAAAGATTTTTTTTGCAAGTTCTAGCAATATTTAATAACAGAATTGGTCTTAAATATATAATAATCATAGACACTCTGACATTAGATCAAAGCTAGTCCATCCCCTACTCTATAATAATATCATAAACACTCTACATACTATCCCAGTAGCAGGACATCCAATAACAATACTCTCCATCCCCATAAAGTTATACAGATATAAGCCCAAAAGTATGCAATGCCCAAACTCGATTTTTGCCATATTAGTGTTGGTACCCATATCAGTATTCAAGATACATAGATGTCAACTGAGATTGATTTAAAAATGTCTAGATTGAATGTCTGTATTGAATGTAGGTTAGGGTTAAGAATAAAGTAAACCTGCTTGGCCTTGTAGCCAAGGTGGCAGGCCTTGTTGGGTTGGATCGGGCGAGTGACGATCGACATGTGTTGCAGGTACTCCCAGCAGCGGACGCACTGGAGGAACCGCATCAAATTGAGGTCTGTGGTATTTCATCAAAATTAAAGAAGCATTTCATCGAACATGTCCTGGACATAGTGATACACAAGTGTAGGACCCATTAGGGATGGCGATGCTAAGATCATAGGGACGAGGGGTTTTACTCGAGCTAAAATTTGGTCTGATATCGTCTACCATGGGTTTTTTCCAACGGAAGAAGATGGTACTAGTAGTAATGGTAGAGGTCGTAGCCGACGGAGAGAATAGAAGCTCCGACAGAGTGACGAAACTTACGGAGAGCCTCTTGGTCTTAAGGAGAGGATTACGATGACTCTCTTGCTGGTAAGGAAGCTTCTGGATTTGGGGATAGGGCTCGTCGGCGGTGGAGCTGATTCCATTGATGATGACTCCCCTCCTCAACTAGTAAAAAATAGCGGTAGAGACAATGATGGCGGCGGTAGGAGTTTTGCTCAGGGAGGAGGAGAGATATCTGAGAATGGTGAGAAATGCTTTCTTTCACACTATGTTGCCTTTCTCAACGAGTGAAAAATAATACGGGAATCGTAAAAATATAGTGTGGCAATTGGATGTTTTTTACTCGAACACTCTTTTTTATAACATAATTTACTGTGACATATATTATAAAATAATAAAAAGATAAAATTAGAATTTTAGTAACATATTTTTAATTATTGTAACCGTTATTACCATTACAAGATTGTCACTGTAATAACCATTACAAGATTGTCACTGTAATAACCATTACTAATTGTATAAATTATTCGTTACAAATTAAGTGTTTTGGTGTAGTGTTTAGGGAGGGAGAAAGGAGGGTGGTGGTGATGGTGTAGGGGTTGGATTCTAAGTCTAGTGGAGAGGAGGGAAAGTTGTTGGAAATGAATCAAAATGAAAACATAGTGCGATTTAAAATTTTGGACAAATTTTTGAGTGACAAAAACGTAAATTCGACGATTTTTTCCTTAAATAAAAAAACTGACATTTTTTTTTGACTAAAATAAATCGGGTTTGCTTTCCTTTTTTTAGTCAAAATGAACTGACGTTTATATAAATCAGTCGCATATTTTTTATGTTTGTATCCAAATGTCAGCGAATTTTGTAACGTTTATTACAAAATATTGGCATATCATGTCTATGCCGACTTATCCATAAATGCCAGGAAATTAACGTTGGAAATTCTCAACCTTTACAAGAAAACGTCGATATTTCGACGATTACTACAGAACGTCGGTATACCATACATAAGCTGACTTTAACATAAACGTCAAAAAAATAAAAGTTGGGAAAAGCATATTTTCTTGTAGTGTCCTTCTATGTTGATGAAAACCTGATCCATATAGTAGTAGCATTGAATTGATAATAATTCTATTAAAGGGTTATTAACCAATAGTACCTTGATATTACCTAGGTCCCTTAGATTATTCTTGATTATTAACTGCAATACCTAAACTATTGTATTCCTTCTTAGAAAATATATTTTTCCAGAAATCTTAGTAGAAGGAACTGGACCAATGTTTTTGTTGTTGCATTTGTAAAGTTAAGAAGCATCTTGAACTTAGTGAACCCTACCTCTTGGTAGGATATGCAACTTAGATCCTAGCGGCATTAACGTCCCATATGAACCATGTACGACTAGTCATACTTGACTCCTTAGATACTAATCCTCTATCATTTTATACCAGGCTTTAGTATATTTTTCGAGGACGAAATTCTCTAAGGTGGGTAGGTTGTAAGCCCCTATTTAAAATTTTAGGATTTGTTGACGATTAGGAATAGTTTGGTTTTAATTAGGAGTAAATGATTAGAGATCAGACTCCCACTTTCTTTCATAATCATTAGCTACACTTTGCTATGGTTTTAATATTAGAAGCACAACACTGGACATTTTCTTAAAAACAAATTTCATATGCTTGAGCTAGACATGCAGACCTTCGTTCTAACTATTATGTCCAACTCAAATGTATCTTCTTGTGCAATATTAATTTTATCACATAATATTCGGGCCAAAATCCAATTTCTAACACCTACTGTGCAACCGTTGTCCATTTCGACTGAAATTGGAGACCCAACTTCGATCTGAATCTTCCGAACCAATATAAGGTCCTGATCTACTCTGATCCTACAACACATGTGACACTTGTGTCCTAATCAATTGAATCCTTACTACTTAAACACAATTGACCCCCATGATGCATTTTCTAGACATGTGACTCATTCAATTTAAACTAATTGAACCTAACTCTAACCCAACCCAACTAGGACGTAACCTAAGTGACCTACGCTAGGTTGGACCACCCTAAACAGGTTATTTTTAGTTTGATTAGCATCCATGAGTGAGGGAATCAATAGGGTGGAATTTGAATAGGTGGGGGTTACAAACCTGCATCTCTTCTCCTCCACACTAGGCTGGCTATAACTCCCTTCTTTTCACCTCCTCCATTAAAACTACTTGAATAACATCCTAACCCTCTTTCCAACATTTTCTCTTCACAAATCATTCCCTAAAACCAACTATATCTTCCTCCACACCTTCATCCATCCAACCCTATGCAGGCTGAATCCGAATTCAGCTAGTCTCCACCAAAACAACCATATCTTCCTCCACACAAAGTATCTTTCTTCATAAACCTTCCATCAAAACTCACTCTAACTTCCTCAAAATAGCCCCTCCATCAGGGTGTCCAGGCTGAATACGAATTTAGTCTTCCCCTTCTCAGGCCACTCCACCACCTCTACAACACCCAAACCATCACCACAACACCCAAACCTCCTTCCCCAACCTTTTCCCAATAAGATTCCTTTACAACTCAGTTGGTGGATCAACTTCGTTTGGTCGAGGTGAGCATCACACGACGAAGTATCCAGTTTGAACTAATACTGGAACGTGGTTGTTTGTACCACTTTGCGAGGCTCTACGACAACGAATAACCACTTGGTAATGACCCTAACACATTCCTCTACGTTCCCAAGTAATTATATTTCAGTATCTTTAAAGTTTTTATAAATAAATATACCCATCTTTGTAGGACAAATTATTGAACTTAGAAATCACTTAACCTTGTGTTGTATTGTTATCCAAACTTCGAGATGTTCTCCAAAATATATAGAACGTACTTTTTGAAAAAAAACATATTTATCAAATAATATTCTGATTTATTTCAGAATTAACTATTTATATTTTCTATATTTTGTTGGTTCCAAACGACCCGACAAATTGACATCTTGTGTTGCTAGCTGAGCCTATGTATTGGATACCTTTGTTTTAAATAAAAGAATTAATTAATGTCCAGAATTTCTTTTATTATTTTGTCAGAATTAATATGATATATTTTATTTTATTAAAATATTATTTTTATAAGGTGCTATTAGTTAAATGTACTAATTAGATATATGTTTCTTATAACAATTATGACTAAATAATGCTTATGAATATTTTTAAAAATATTTATAATTAATAACTTATATATTTATATTTTAGTTTATAATTATTATTTTATCAAGGTAATTTTGTACTATCTATAATATATATGGTTATGTGTTAGTTAGCTTGATTATGCCTAGTGAGACTATATGTATAGTATGTATATATATATATATGTATAATAGTTGTGTAGTCTTGGTATTAGTATTGATATTAATTATTTATAATATAGGTGTTTGTGATCGTTCGATTGCAGAAGTTGGAGCCGGACCATTACTTTACACCTTTACGGACATTCCAGGCAAGTTACATTGTCTTTTTTGTACTGATTAAATTCAATGTGTGTTGTTGTTGTATTTGTTAGTATTACCTTCGTAAAATGTGTCCAAGTATGACTTGGGTGTGATTGATGGTGACATCGATATTCGTGTAAGTGTGTGCGACTTAGAGTTTAGTAGACGCACCCGAAAATGCAAGGTTATTTCTAATGACTTCTATGACTCATCACAAGACATCACACGACACTGTGAGTGAGGCTTCATTATGTTGGCACGATCTTAAGCACTCGACTGATCATCGGTGCAAGCGTTTCATGTGCCGGTACATATAGAGTTATATGGTGTCCAGGCTAGATACTCGCATTGAGAAATGGATTGTCTGAGTCGTGGATACGACTTGCAGAGTTCGAGGCTGGGGATGACAATCAGTAGGCGTATGGGACAGACAATCATTTTAGTCTTACTGTTACGCAGTTATGGGCTATGGTTATGGGCTATGTATACTAGGGGATATACCCGGCAATGGCCACTAGCTACGCACTAGGTACGGTTGGGAGGTATATTTTTTAGTGTATATTTTGTTTTACTAACAATTTTTTAAAAAAATTGTTTGCAGGATCACATAGACAACAAGCCAATTTTGGAGGAAGACATTCATATTATGAGATCTATTGTAGGCTATTTTTTGGAAAGACATTCAATTCTTGTGTTTTAGTTTACACTTTAGATGTCTCGCTGGAATACAGTACATTTGTGTAATACAATACGTTTCTTTTTTAATAGACTATTTGAAATTGTTAAAATATTATATTATTGGATTATTTTATAAAGAGATGTTTGAAGTCATTGTATTGGATATCATGTTGTGTTCCTGGTAACTTGTGTTGACCCAAACCGGATCATAGTCAACCTAATCTTGAAAATTAACAAAACAATATTTGTCATAGTCCAATTTGACACATCAAGCTCGAAATCAATCAACTCCGCTCATTGGTTCAAGACTACAGCTGCTTGAAGATTTACTATTTTATGTATACTGGAGTCTGTACTTTTTACTGTTTTTGAGTATAGGATGATGTACGTTGGGTCATACTAAGCAACTTTGGGCTAGACATAGCTTTATAGGTTTTCTTAGCCAATATCCCAATCAGCCCATTCATCTAAAAGCCCACTTAGAATATTATGTCCATAGGAGACAGAGTTCGGGCCGAACTCTGCCTCCAGACAGAGTTCGGGCCAAACTCTGCCCCCTAAATTACAGGATGCTAATTTTTAGGTCTTGATCACTGCTAGTTGTCCAACGGCCAAAAAAATCTGAATTCTACATACAGAATTCTAGCTGAATTCTGCCTATCCCGAACCCTATAATTAGGCCTTGGTTTCTCTTATTTCAAACCATCCAATCTTCTCTTCTTCTTCTTCTCTTACATAGCCTACATATTAAAGAGCCTTACCTTTCCATCCACTTAGCATTCAAACTTCCCAACCGTCCAAGTTTCTCGGTACGATCCAGCTAGAAGTTTGAAGTGCAAGAAGTTGTAAGTCACTTGGAAAAGTCCAAGTTTCGCCAAAGCGATCATTGAAAGAAGTTTGGCATGCTCTTCTGTGAAAAGGCACGTGGTTGTAACCCTATTTCACAAATAGTGGATTTCAATCCTGAGCTAGAGTTCTCAGGCCTGGACTAGTTCTCCACGAGGAAAACCAGGTTAAAAATCTTGCTGTGTTTGTGCTTGCTCACTACTCTTTATTTATGCATTTCTTTTACTCTGATTATTTAGTTGGTGAAAAGAGTTTAAGTTTTTAAATTGATCTTTTTTTGTTATAAACTCTATTCACCCCCCTCTAGAGTTGCCTACCTGTACTTAAATTGGTATCAGAGCCAGGTTCTCTCAACAAGGACTAACATCCTAGAGCTGATCCATGGCAACCACACAATCCATGTTTTCCAATCACGGTGAAGGGCAGTCCACTCATAGGCCACCCCTATTTGATGGAACAAACTACACCTATTGGAAAACAAGGATGAGTTTTTATCTCAAGTCTCTAGACTTTGACCTGTGGACCATTGTTACCGATGGTTACAAAAAGCTCGCCAGGATAGTTGTCAATGGTGATCTCGTCGAGAAACCCCATGACAAATATTCTGACGAAGAAAAAAATAGGCGATTCTAGACGCTAGAGCTATTAATGCTTTATTTTGTGCAATAGACAGGAATGAGTTTAACAGGGTCTCGACATGTACCACCTCTCATGAAGTATGGAGACTTCTAGAAGTGACGCATGAAGGAACCACCCAAGTCAAGGAGTCGAAAATCAGTCGTCTCACTCAAGAATATGAAGCTTTCAAGATGAAGCCTAATAAGACGATCACACAAATGTTTACAGGATTCCTCGACGTCATCAACCCCTTGTCATCCTTCGGCAAACAATATACAAATTACGAGAAGATCCGCAAGTTACTTAGAGGGCTACCGAAGATTTGAAACCCTAAGGTAACAGCTATCATAGAAGGGAATGATCTCACCATATTGTCTATGGAGACTTTGATGGGAAAGTTGATTACCCACGAGCTTGATCTCAAAGACTTCGAAGAGCTTGCTACAAAGGCAAAAGAGATTGCCCTTAAAGCTCATCGTCGTAGGGTTGATCCTGAAGAGACTGATGACGATAATTCGGAAGGTGATGATCAAGCTCTCCTTGTCCGCAACTTCAAGAAGTTCCTTCGCTTCAATCGAAGAAAGAAGGAACAACAAGAAGATGACGAGGAAGAACCAACATGCTACGGCTGCAAGAAGACTGGACACGTCCGAAAAGACTGTCCATTCGCAAAGAAAAGCAACCTATATGAGAAGCCCTACAAGAAGTCTTCCTCAAAAAAATATGCCAACACTAGCATTTGGCATGAAAGTGAAGTAAGTGATTCTGAGGAAGAAAAGGACTCCCCTCAAGACACCGCCAATGTATGCCTATTGACAACATCCGATAAGGTAACTAGCGAAACTCTTGATGATTTCAATTTTGATGAACTTGGTGATGCGTTCAATGATTTACTAAATGACCACAAGAAAGTCATTAGTAAATATAAGCACGCCAAGGAGAAGATCAAAAGCTATGAAGTCGAGATTCAAAAACTCTCTTCTTTGTTTGATAATATTAGAGACACTCCACCCACGGAAGTCACTAATGAGGTGTCTAAGCTAAAGTTAAGCCTACACGATCTCGAAGCACGTATTGAAAAGCAAACATGTGAGATCACAGCACTCAACACTGAGCTTGCTGAAGAAAAGAAAGACACAAGATCTCTATTGCTAAAACTGATGGTTTAAATGCTAAGTGTAATGAACTGCATGCTGCCTCTAAGAAATTAGAGATTAGATTGGGAAAACAGGTTGCTCAACCTCAAACCCAATCACATAAGACACACACAAAGCACAAGACTAATCAAAATAGTCACCCACATACAGCACGAAAACATGCTTACATGTACACGTACTTCCATACAGCACACAAACCACATGCACATAGACATTATTCTCATAATTATCATTCTACTGCTACTCATAGTCATGCTAATCATCACCATGATGCACATAGATATAACCATCACCATGCTTCATATAGGCACCCTGTTACCACGTATAGTCACTATCCTACTGTTCCATACCATTCTCACCATGCTACATA
This sequence comes from Iris pallida, assembly GCA_029216955.1. Lineage (NCBI taxonomy): Eukaryota > Viridiplantae > Streptophyta > Magnoliopsida > Asparagales > Iridaceae > Iris > Iris pallida. The sequence continues at coordinate 19,647 of JANAVB010010718.1, forward strand.
TAGACATCATTATCAACATGCTCCAAACACAAATAGGCATGCTACTTGCACCTATTGTGGAGTACATGGACACATCTCCCCACAATGTAGAATTAGGAGATTAGTAGATATAAATCTATATGCATGGGTGCCAAAAACTAACATTTTAGGACTCACAAGAACTTGGGTACCAAAGGTCACATTTACTCTTGATGTAGGTGGACCTTCCCTCCTCAACTAAAAGCAAGTGGATTCTCGATAGTGGATGCTCGTGACATATGACGGGAGACGCAAATCTTTTCGCATCACTATCGATGAAGAGGGAAGGATATGTATCTTTCGACAACAACTTAAAAGGATACATCATAGGTAATGGTACTATTGGTCATCCTCCATCTCTCGTAATAAAGGATGTCTGCCTAGTAACCGAGTTGAAGCATAACCTGCTCAGCATAAGTCACCTTGCTGATCATGGATACGATATTAACTTTGGATAAAATAAATGATATATTTATGATAGGTCAACGGGAGACATCACTTTTGAAGGGATAAGAGAGGATAATATTTACATTTTCTATCATTCTAGAGATACTAACAGTGCAGGGAGATGCCTCTACGCCCACAAGGATGAGAGATTATTATGGCACCAGCATCTTGGTCATGCCAATATGGATACTATATCCAGGCTATCGACTAAGAAGCTAGTAAGAGGCTTACCCGACATTGTGGACACACACAAAAAAGAAGAAGAAAATATTGTCTTTTCTTTTTATTGGCACAAGGCACCACAAATCGAGTACGCCTGAGAGATCCTGTGCCGAGGATCCCCGAGTACAAAAAGAAGAATTCTGTGGAATGGGACGATGGAGATCGAGCGGCAGTTGATCATTTACTCCGTTGACACTCCGATTACAAAAGTGGAAGAAAACCTAAGAAAATTGCTAACTCTCGGCTCATTGGCAAGATGTGCAGCAATTTGGCTCTTGAAAATGCTCTCTATTCTGTCTGTTGAAGAGGAAAGAAGCCCCCCTTTTATAGTCCTTCTTGGGCTGGAACGATGTTATGCGCCCACATGAAGACACGCTGGTTCTTACTTGGGCGCATGGTCCTGCTTTGGGCTCTTTGGTGTAGGCGCATACAGGCTGCGAGATCGTGGGTTGGTCGTGGTGTTGACGTGGCCGCATGCTTCGATGCACGACTGCTCGTAGAGACTGACGTGGCCATGCACTTCGGTGCACGTTTTGATCATGGCTTTGACTGAGTCAGGCTTGGGCGCATAGCCATGTCTCAGGCTATGCGCCCTCCTTTCGGGGGAGCTAGTCTTGGGCGCATGGAGTTATACTTGGACTGGGCGCATGGAGCTTCATTTAGTAGGCGCATGGAGTCGTACTAACTGGGCGCATGGAGCTGCTTTGACTTGGGCGCATGGAGCTGCTTTGACTTGGGCGCATGGAGCTATGTTTGCTGAAAATTTGTATGCTTCTACAGGACCCCCTTCAAAGTTTTCGACACTTGAGCAAGTTCGAAATACTTTAAAAGAAGCATGGATCGTCTTCTCGCGAGGCAATGGGCGTATAGCATGACTCTTCCCCTGGGCGAATAGTGTTTTTGGCCAGCCTGTCAGGGAGATACGACTGTTGAGATTTGCCTCGAAATCCGAACTGAAAGATTCATCAGAACAGAATTTGAAGCGGTCCATCCTTTATACGTCGTCCACGTCAGCAAGAGACAGTCGCATAGTATGCAGAGAGCTGGTCCTTCACGTGGGCGCATACACCATAGTAGGCATATATAGTATGTGGGCGCATAGGAAGTGGCCCATGCCTATAAATAGACCCTGGAGGAGAGAGAAAAGTTCATTATTCCTTTTCTTTTTGAAATTTTCAGAAAACTCTTCGTCTTCTTCCTTTGAGAATCATGTATCCCAAGGCTGCCAAGAGATCCCTCAACATTCCAGGACCCGATTTTGGGTGAGGGCGTGCTTCAAAAAACGAAGTCTCGAGCATTAATTTGCAACACTCGGACTTCAATTCTGCCGGGCGCTTGCGCCTAGGGCAACATACTTCTGTGAGCATTACTATGCGCCCATGTGTTGTCATGTTATGCGCCCTTTAAGCTGTGGCACGTTATGCGCCCGTTTAACTGTCCATGTGTTATGCGCCTACAAGTCTTGTTTTGGGCGATATCCTTTGGGCACATAGCCGTTTGGGCGCATAAAAATCCTTCAGAACTTAGTTTTTCCTGTGATTTTTTAAGTCTGATTGTCCTCCTGCCCTTGTAGTGAACATGTTTGTCCCAGAGCTTGGCGGTATCCCTTTCGGTTCCGCCTGCCACATTCACGGCACGAGCCTTATAACCAACATGATCAGCGATGTTCAAGCAAAGATCAGTCATGATCAACCTACAGGACGGGCGATCGCCCTAATTGAACAGGAAAAGACCTTTCTGAAGTAGATGCTGAATGATGAGGAGCTCGGAGGGTCGTACTGCTGGAAGAAGCCATACTTCTTATTTGGTGACAGTGTAGGTTTTGAGGATGACACGACGATATGTTTGGAACAGTCTTTGGTAACTGTGTTGAATGACCAGAGAATAGGGCTGCCGTCAATGAACCGCCAATACCCTCTGTCGGCGTTTGCTGATTTAGCTGTACAGAGACAAATAAAATGGGACCTGACTCCTGAATTGCCTGGGGGTTTTCTGGCAAGATCCAGTTCAACTCTGGTGACCGGAGGAAGGACACATTCAAGTATGTTAAGGGTTCCACATCTTACTCCATGAGGGGGCTACAACCGGGTGTTGTACTAAACGATGTCCCGACTGATCTTCATCCCTATGCTGTGAGACTTTCTCCAACTTAATGCTTTTGAAGAGGAGGTCATATCCGGAAGGAAAGATGCAGCTGGAAGCCTGGAAACATCCTGTTTTGTTCTGGAGTGACCCTACTGGATGGGTACTCTCGACTTATGAGGCTACCCTAAAGGCTGTCGATCTTTTTATGCCGTGAGGGCCACTCAGTATGGCATCAAGGTTAATTGGCCGATGTTCATCTCTCTGGCAGAGTTGTACAACCATCACACGTGCACCTTCTTTACTCCAGGCGGGGAGATGGGCTTGGCTCTTCATGAAATGCAGGCGGTATCCAAACTTCTCTGGGGGACGGAGCCATATGCAGAATGTTCCTAGCAATGCAGAAATCTCCGATTTGAAGGAGGAGAGCTCTGAAATGATGAATGTGTACAAAGAGTTACTTTGTCATTTTTTTATCTGTCACCAGACTACGAAGAAGGGTAAGACCGAGGGGTCCAACCATACGAAGTCTTGGGCCAACTATGTTTTTACCATAGGAGGGGGAATGACCCGGTCTCCTTCTCACCACCTAAGCCTTTAACAATTTCTGAGATAGGTCGGCTGATGACAAGTCACAGAGTTACGGATACCGAAGATAGGGATGATCCTGAGGGGATTCCCTGATCTATCATTTCTTTCGACATGCCGAATTCAAGATGTCAGAAAAAGCGGTGCTTGCCGTTTTTCTGATGATAAGGCTTCGTTACTGCGTAGTCCCTGGCGGTTCAGGGACTATTGAGAGGATCAGCCGGGAGATGATACTTCCAGCTGTAAAGCTGGCCTTTGGCATCGTCTTGCATTGCTTCCTGCGATGGTCTGTGCTATCAACGGGTTTGCGTCATTTTTGCGAACGCGATAACATCCGGGGATAAAAAGGACTTTGCTAGGACTGAGTTACCCTTCCATTATCTGATGGGGTGACTGATATGTACTGCCCCAGATTGATGAACGCTGGGCTGATGACGGATTCTTTGGTGGGAGATGCCATCATTCGGAGGTACAGACGCTGATTGGGCTATTACAGGGGTACCTGCTTGCAGGATTGCTTTGAGTTTTCTGTAAAATTACAAATTTTTCAGAGTATCGCCTCCATCTGGTAGTGGTCGCGTAGGAGATACCCTAGTAGATGAGGGAGCACTCACTACCAGCCTCCCTATCGGAGCATTCCGTTGGCTTCAGTCCATCAGGCCTTCCCATATGGTGCTTAGGAACAGGAACCATGCTTTCCTGGAACCTTATTTGCCAAGTCGCTTTGTACGACAACTCGGCTATATCCAGCTTCTCTTGGGCAATCCCAGTCCTCATCTCCAGTCGATAGGGAGTTTGATAGACGGGCGCGTGCATGGGG
>JANAVB010010719.1:0-42258 GCA_029216955.1 Iris pallida
GACCTGCTGGCAAACTAGCATCGAGAGACAAACCGAGCTATCTCCCTCTTCATACCATTCCACCAGAAATGCTGACGAATATCTCGGTACATCTTCGTCCCTCCAGGATGAACAGAGTACTGAGAACTGTGGGCCTCCGACATAATCTCCTATCGAATATCTCCACTCGGCACACAAAGACGACTCCCAAATCGGAGTGTCCCATCCTCATGGATGCAAAACTTCTCTGTGCCCTGCCACACACTCTGCTCTGAGCTGCTGAAGCCTGGCATCCCTGACTGAGCTGCTCTGATCCTATCCACAATGGTAGACTGAACTTGCAAGCCTGCCATCATAGCTGCACCAGGTAGCACTACCTCAATGCCCATCTCCTGAAGATCCTCCAGAAGGTGATGCTGCTCCGTCAAGAAATAGACCCCGGGTCTCCTGCTCAAAGCGTCTGCAAATTTGCCTTCCCGGGATGATACTGAAGATCAACATCATAATCCTTCAGTAACTCAAGCCCCGCCTCTGCCGCATGTTCAGATCCCTCTGGGTGAACACATACCTCAAGCTCTTATGGTCAGTGAAAATCTCCACTCGATCACCATAGAGATAATGCCTCCAGAGCTGAGGGCAAACACAACTGCGGCCAACTCAAGATCGTGGTCGGATAGATCTTCTCATGGTCCCGAAGCTGCCGAGACGCATAAGCTATCACTCGACCGTGCTGCATAAGAACACAACCAAGTCCCCGGCCTGACGCATCACAATACACCGTGAACCCACCTGGTCCGACGGGTAATGTCAGAATAGGAGCCGAAATCAAACTCTGCTTGAGTTTCTCAAAAGAAACCTGACAAGCATCTGACCACTCAAAGCACACATCCTTACACGTCACGCCGTGTCAAGGGTGCGGAGATCCTAGCAAAGTCTGCCACAAACCGTCTGTAGTAGCCTGCTAATCCCAGAAAGCTGCGTACATCTGAAGCTGTACGAGGTACTGGCCAACTCTCGATAGCCTCAACCTTCTTGGGGTCCACCTCAACACCACCTCCGGCAATAATGTGACCCAAGAAAGAGACTCGATCGAGCCAGAAATCGCACTTGCTGAACTTCGCGTAAAGCTGATGGTCCCGAAGAATCTGAAGAACCACGCGAAGATGATGCTCGTGCTCTGCCTCAGTCCGACTATAGACCAAGATATCATCAATAAACACTATCACAAACTGGTCTAAGTAGGGCATGAAGATGCGATTCATGAGATCCATGAAGATCGCTGGCACATTGGTCGCTCCGAAAGGCATAACAAGGAACTCCCAATGGCCATATCGAGATCTAAATGCCGTCTTGGGTATATCCTGCTCTCTGACTCTGATCTGATGGTACCCAGACCGCAAATCGATCTTCGAAAACACAGCCGCTCCACTAAGCTGGTCGAACAAGTCATCTATCCTGGGCAAGGGATACTTGTTCTTCACGGTCACCGCGTTAAGCTGACGATAGTCAATAACCATACGCGATGAACCATCCTTCTTCTTCACAAGAAGGGCTGGAGCTCCCCAAGGCGATCCACTAGGACGAATGAATCCCTTGGTCCTAAGCTCCTCAATAGACTGATACAACACCAACAACTCTGAAGGAGACATCCTGTAGACTCTCGCTGACACTGGCTCTGCTCCCGGAACCAAATCAATATAATACTCAATCTCCGAACTGGAGGCATACCCGGAAGCTCCTCGGGAAACACATCGGAAAACTCGCAAACTACTCTGGGCAACTGAACCTCCTCGGCTACTGCCATCCACATGACCGCTGGTGAAGACTCCACCTCGCCTCTAGAGAATGAGAACTCCTCCTCATTCGGAACACGAAAGATAACCTTGCCGGCATGGCAATCTATCGAAGCGTGTCGACACTCAACCAATCCATACCTAGGACGACATCATAATCGCCCATAGGAAACTCTATCAGCCTAGCGGAAACTCTCTCCCACATACTATGACTCTATACGAGGCATAGACTCGGTCTACTCCTACTAGACCGTTACCAGTAAGTATATTCATCCTTACAGGTAAAGATTCTGGCTCTACACCAATATGTGTCGCAAATCGTGCAGATATAAACGAATGCGAAGCACCAGAATCAAATAAAGCTGAAGCTGAATGAGAGTGAACAAGAATGGTACCTGCGACCACCTCCCCTGCTGCTAGCGCCTCCTCCATAGAAAGCGTGAAAGCCTGACCCTGAACTCTGGTCGCTGGACCCCTCTGCCTCTGAGCCTGAGCCTGAGCATACTGCTGAGGCCTCTGCTGGAACTGCTGAGACTGCGTCGGTAATGGCCTCTGGGCCTGCTGCTGCTGAACCGGCGCTGGTGCTCTAAACTGCTGAACTGCTGGCTGGAAGGATGCTGATCCAGCCGAACTCCTCCTGGGACAAGCCCCTATCCTGTGGTCCGGTGCTCCACAAGCTAGGCACAAGCCCTGTGCCCTACGGCACTCTGATAAGACATGTCCTCCCTTCCCGCAATGGGAACAAGCAACTGAGAAGAAGACTCTGCTGCTGAGGACGCGGCTGAGACGACTGCTGAAAGGAAGCCGCCGGAACCGGTCCCCTCGGAGATCCAATCGTCAAGGCTCGGACTGCTGGAGCTGGTGCTGACGACTGGGAAGAAGATCCCTCTGAATGTGAGGCCTCTTCTGACCTCCGACTCTATCAACGATCCTCTGCGAGGTGTACTCATGCCTCCTCGCTGCCCTCATCACTGCATCAAAAGTCTGGAACTCTTGCTGCTCAACTGCCAGTATGATCTCCAGATGAAGCCCCTGTTGGAACCTCCTCGCCCGGTCCAACTCGGTCGCCACTAAAGAAGGGGCAAACCGACTGAGCCGGCTAAACTCTGACGCATAGCCGTCGACGGTCCTGCTCATCTGCCGCAAGCCAATGAACCTCTGCTGCAGATCATAACGCGACACCGCATCAAAATAGCGAGTCTGAAACCTCTCGCTAAAATCGGCCCAGGCTACTGGTGCAGTAAGAGACACCTCCTGAGCCGCCCACCAGTCGCGGGCCAAATCCAAGAGTTGCAACCTGACAACTGCCACACGCTCCCTAGCCGGAATCCCTGCCGCCTCCATAATGGCCTCAGTATCCTGAAGCCATGCATCAGACGCAATAGCATCCTCTGTACCATAGAAGTAGGGGGATGAAGACGCCTGAAGCTGCTCGCAGAATTGTAGACCTGAGCACCACCTCTGTCCAAAGCCGTCTGGACAGAATGGGTGAGAACATCACTCTGACGCTGGTGCGACGCCATGAAATCTCTCAGAACATCCACCAGTGCATGAACAACACCCTCTGGCTGCTCTGGCTGAACTGGTACTGCTGGCTGAACAGGAGGAACTGGCGACTCTGCCCTTGGTCAACTCTAGACTCTGCTCCCGAATGCTGAGAAGCTCCTCCTGAACTGGCGAAACTAAGGGACGCTGATCTGCCATCGGCAAAGCCCGAACAGGCCGATCAGAAGGACCAGGAACAGTGCCCCTGAAAGTTTAAGGACACAAGGATTAGGTCGAGGGAACAGGAAAGATCAACGATCAAAGCAGATATCAGGACAAAGATCAGAGGTAAAGAGTAATATCGAGGATATCAATAGAGAAGAATTTATGACTGAGATAACTACCAGCAACCCCCACATATCTGATAAATCAGACCTGCATGGGCCACCACTAAAACCTATGTCACGTCCCAGAACCAGAATACTGGCAAGTTGGGACGGACAAGGCCAGCTACGTATACCAAAGTACTCCGGTACTCCGAAACAACGTATAAGCTGTATAGATGGGGGTTACTACTACAAACCAACAGTCAATCCTAGGTCACATAATCCTAGATATCTCAGTCTCAAACAAGAAGTAAAGTACAAGAATATGATCATCATGCATATAAGACAGTAAAGCGTCCCAAACTTATATATAGATGATCATGAAGCTAGTAATACAAAGAAGAACTAGCAAGACTAAGTAATACATGATCAGCTCTAGCTGCAGTCTAGAAATATAACATCATGTCTAACCCGTAGGCCAAATGTCAAGTCCAAAACACGAGCTAAACACGTGCTCGGTGGCTAAACGCCTCAAAAGAATATGTCAGAAGAGAGTGGGTAAGAGAAAGAACACCCACTCAAGTCCCCTGGTGCTCCGGGTGGTCACCATCGAGAGGAAGGTCCGGAAGATCCTCGGGCTCCTCAACTAGATCTGGTCAATGCAAAACCAGTGGGGTCAGAACCCCAATAGCAAGTACCACAAAGGAAGCCAAACTTATGAACTAAAACCAGCATGCAATTCATAACATTTCTAAGATAAGGCAGTAAACGAGACTAGAATAGAAATTGGTACCACAGTGTTTACGAAGGAAACTAGAACATGTAAGTAGGATAACAAGTGAATAAATAGAATAAACTGGACATGGAGCATATGGTAAAGCCGAGCATGTAGTAGGAAGAATAGCATGTAAGAAAAGACAGGAAGCTAAGTACTACAATAAGATAAACTGAAGCAAGACTAGACTAGACAAGAATGGACTCCATCCATCAATCATGGCCAAGCAATGAGTACGGCTTGATACTTTAGCTAACTAGGGTTGTCACATTCCTAGTTACTAACACATGCAAGTTTGAGAAATCCAAGTCCAGTTACCTGCCTGCTACTACCTGAATGATCCGAGCAAAAAGAAAAGAAGTATAGCAGACACACCAGTAAGATACATGTGTCCTAAAGAGGTGCCCCACTCGACGTGTGTGCTGGAAGAGTGCTCATCATGACAGATAGCTCCAAATCCCAAGCATATATATATAGGGCCAAGATCAAAAGGGATAGCAGGTAACCGAGAAAGTCTCCAATGATCTAGGTAATCAAGCTAGTAGTTTAGTCCTTAACATTTTTCTTGTTGGATTCTAGGTGTGGCAATCCGCAGAATCCATCCTAGACATGAGACATGCAAGACTGGACAAGATAAGCAAGATTGTGCACTACAACAAGCCACAACAAGACATGACAATACCAAGACAAGAGTGCGCTACTACGAGCCACTATCAAGGAGCTAGACATGTACTAGAATCAAGAGTGCGCCATGACAGGCCACTATCATGTAAGCAAGAAGGCATGGCAACAATTATCGTGACTTGTAAGAACGAGTCTATCAAAGGACAAATCATGGCATGGGGGAAACAATAATTAAAGCTAAGTACATTTCATAGAATGGTTGAACATGTGCTAGTATCAAGTCTATATAGGGTGTACAATCATTATTTAACTGAGAAAGATCATGTTATCATGTTAAGAAATATTACAGTCGAAGAAAATATCAAAAACGGACAAAAACGGGCCAAAACGGGCAAAACCGGACAAAAACAGCATAAAACGGCATACCGGCGGTATACTGCGGCATACCGACGGTATACCGGACTAAAGACAGTAAGTTTGTGGTGCCAAAAAGACATACCGGCGGTATACTGCGGCATACCGGCGGTATACCGGTTTTTTTAAACAGCAACGAAATTCAGAAAATTGTCAAAACTTGTTTCGGCCATAAAATCTTCATTTTAAATCGAAATTCGGACTTTCAAAAGTCAAAATTGCATAGAATTGAATTTCCTACAATATGGAACTATTGGATTTCACAAATTCAAAGATTTGATAGATCAATATCTCAAAATACTCCAAAACAGGGGTTCTCGGAACACCGAAACGAGTCCCAATTGCCACCAAACTCAAAATCCATATACTAACTAGGTAAGGCCTCATACATGTATTGTGACCAAGATCCATGATGGTAACACTAGTATCACTCTTGATACCAAGTTTTTCTACTAAATCACTATTGGATTTTAACAGAAAATCAAATCTTGTTTAAATGAATTTTTGGAAACATGCACATATACGAGAATCATCAGGAAAACACTTTTAACAAAATGAGTTTAGGAAAATTCTAAGCATTTAATACCAAGGAAAACAAAATGACAATAGATTACTATTGTTCAAGAATTTGGCAAGATGTACTTGCCTAGGTTAAGCCAAGCCTAATCTTCTACTCCACCACCAAGAGGGGCACGAAACCACACTCTAGACCTCGAGGTCAAGCTCTTGGCAAGCTCCAAGGGAAGAGAAAAGAAGAAGGAATGAAGAGAGTGTGAAGAGAATGAAAAGAGAGAGGAGAGAGAAAGTGAAGTGGTTTATATATAAAGGGAGAATTAATCTTAGCCGTTGGATCATGATCCGTGTGAAAATCTAAGTCAATCATGGCCATTCAAACAAAACCAATTGTCCATTGGATAATAGAGTGCATCTACACTATTCACGAAAATATCCAAGCACTATTCACGAAATATCTAAACACTATTCACGAAAATATCCGAAACACTATTCATGAAAATATCAAAAACCGAAAATATCTAAAGTGTAGAAAACATGTCCGGGCGGTATGCCGTCGGTATACTCCGGTATACCGCGGTATGCCGATCAAGAAGAAAAACCTATAGTTTTGGGAAAAATTTTAAAGTATTCCGGAAACCATGAAAATATGAAATACGCTGCAAAATACGTATCCGTATATAAATACCGATACTGTGAGACGAGTCTCACAATCATGAACTCCATTGAAGCAGAAATAAACAAGCTTATAGCTAGCGGTTTCATTCGTAAAGAGCAGCAGCCAGACTGGGTAGCCAACATAGTACCAGTCATAAAGAAGAACGGAAAGATCCGAATTTGCATCGACTTCCGCAATCTGAATGCGGCATTGCCCTAAGGATGAATTCCCTCTTCCGATCATCGACATAATGATGATAATACGTGTGGCTTCGAGCGCATGTCCTTTATGGATGGCTTTTCAGGATACAATCAAATCAAAATGTCTCCTGATGATGAGAAGCATACGTCATTCCGAACACCGATCGGCGTGTATTATTATACAGTCGTGCCCTTCGGCCTGAAAAACGTCGGTGCTACATATCAACGTGCTATGAGCATCATCTTCAGAGATCACTTCCGCAAGATGGTGGAGTGGTTACGTTGACGACATTGCCGTCAATAGCCGCTCCAAAATGATCGCTTACATGATTTGAGAATAGTGTTCGACCTTATACGAGCGCACAATCTGAAGATTAATCCCACCAAGTCTTTCCTGGGCGTGTCCAGTGGGAAGTTCTTGGGCTTCGTCCTTACTTCCCGGGGCATTCATATAGACCCCGATAAAACAAAAGCAATCCTGGAGATGAGTCCACCAAGGAACCTCCGTGAACTCCGTGGCCTTCAGGGAAGACTAGCCTACATCAGGAGGTTCATATATAATCTCTCAGGGCGATTTCAACCCTTCACTCAACTCATGAAGAAAGGTGTCTCTTTCGTATGGAACGAGGAATGTCAGCGTGCCATTGATGACATTAAGGAATACCTGACGAATCTGCCTGTTCTGGTAGCCCCGGTCGTCGAAAAGCCCTTCCTGCTCTATGTACGGGTGATGGAACACTCCCTCGGTGCTTTGCTAGCACAGAATAATTACGCGGGACATGAACAAGCTATTTACTATCTCAGCCGGATGATGGTAGGACCGAAACATAGGTACACCGTCGTAGAGAAGGAGTGCCTTGCCCTAGTGTTCGCCATTCAGAAAATATGACACTATGTGACAGGGCAGACCATCCATGTTGTCTCACGAGTTAATCCTCTCAGGGTTCTCATGACCAAGCCAGGCTCACTCAGTTCTCGTCTAGCCACCTGGGCGATACTGTTATCCCCCTATGACATGATTTTTGTTCCGCACAAGGCTATCAAAGGCCAAGCCCTGGACGACTTCTTAGCAGCCCATCCAGGCTCAAAAATAGCAAAATTTATGAAGAAATCCCCGACGAAGTCGCCGCCTCAAATATGACTTCACATGATGCCATTTGGCGAATGTTCTTTAACGGTGCTTCAAGAACGGGGCCACAAGGTGATATCGTCGCTGGAGTCGGGGTAGTATTAATTTCTTTCTCTGGATTAGTGGTCAATCGGGCATATTCTCTCACAAAACCCTGTTCAAACAACGTAGCCGAATATAACGCTCTAGTCATCGGACTCCAACTCCCAAAAGAGGTGGGGGTCAAGTGCCTGGAAGCGTATGGCGACTCGCAGCTGATTGTTAATCATATCTGAGGCTAATACGAGGTTCGCAACGAGGACCTGATTCCCTACCATTAGACAGCAATTGCCATCATTGCAACCTTAGAGGGGTTCTTTATAGAGCATGTTCCTAGGCTCCAAAATATTGAAGCCGATGCCCTAGCAGGCCTCGCCGCTTCCTTGGCAGTTCCAAATGATGCTCATCATCCAGTCGACGTGATAGGCCATGAGCTGGTCTGTCCCAAGAATATTCAACTGGGTACGAGTTACTCCGCCTAGATAACCAACGACATACAAGACTGGAGACGCCTGCTCATCGACTTTGCAGTCTACAGAATTCTGCCAGAGAATGTGAAGGAAGCAACTTCAATCAGAAGGCGTTCTCTCAGATTGTTCTATGATACAGAGACGAAAATGTTATATCGACGATCCTATGATGAGCTACTGTTAAGATGCCTGTCAAATGCAGAAGCCAAAGAAGCCTTACACGAGGCTTACGATGGTGCTTGCGGGTCTCACCAACCTGGCCCAAAGTTGCAAGATCGTCTCCGCTGGATGTGTTATTACTGGCCCACAATGGTAGTAGATGTGTTATTAATTGCACAAATATTTCATACATCTGCTATCCGAATTCTTGCACCCAACAGTGGCCTCTTGGCCATTTGAAGCATGGGGAATGGATATCATTGGGCCAGTCACCCACCGTCGTCTAGGGGGCATCGGTTCATACTTGTAATCACCGATTACTTCTCCAAATCGGCTAATGGTCTGGCTGAAGCCTTCAACAAAACCATAATCAAGCTCCTCAAAAAGTTCATGTCTTCATACAAACGCAACTGGAATGAAAAGCTTGGCGAGTGCTTATGGGCGTGTCGCACTACAGTTCGGACGGCTATAGGAAATACACCGTTCTTCTTGGTTTACGGGAGCGAAGCAGTTCTCCCATTAGAGACTCAGATCCCCTTACTTCGCGTGACCCTTACTTACCGATTGACGTCGGATGACAACCACCGTCGACGGCTACAAGAACCGGAAGCCTTAGACGAGAAGCGTTTATAAGCTCAACAAGCATAGACCTCAAACAGAGAATATTCCAAGTCGGCGATCTCGTCTTGGCCGTTCGCAGACCAATGGTCATGACTCACAAGACCCCGGCAAATTCTAGCCTAAATGGGAGGGTCCGTTCATCGAGACTGTAATATCCAATGGCGCATACCGCCTCGCAAAGCAGAATGGGGACTTGCTCTTGATGCCCATAAATGGCATGTTCCTGAAAAAGTACTATGTTTAAAAACATCCCCAAATTGCCTAGAGTGTCGAGTTATGTACATCAGATACCTCTGAACTTACACTCTGTTCCCTCCGAGGGGACTTACATTGCTTCTCCCCGTGACAAGTCATGTATATTGATACCTCTGAACTTTCGCTTTGATGTTTCGATTGTCATATATCACGTCCATATTACCTATGATATAGACAATCTCCAAACTTAACACCTGTACCCAGTTCGTGACAAAGACATGGTTTTAAGACCACAAAACCTATCACGTCCATATTACCTCTGTTGGGTTTTGTCTCGAATCTATTACTCGCACCACCAGTGCGCAAAAGGGTAATAGGTCCACCAAAAATCATTCATGATTATCGTGTCACGTCCATATTAACTCTGACACCGATAGTCTTTCGACTTAACACCTGTACCCAACCCGAGATAAAAGACATGGTGTTAAGACCACAAAACCTATCATGTCTATATTACCTCTGTTGGGTTTTGTTCAAATTTATTACCCGCACCGCCAGTGCGCAGAAGGGTAATTGGTCCACAAAAGTTATCCCAATCTATTACTCGCACCATCGATGTACCAAAGAGTAGTAGGCCTACAAAATATTATTCAAATCTATTTGCTCGCATTACCAGCTGCACAAAAGGGGCAATAGGTCCAAAAAAAGTCCCCCAGTGGGATATCCTTTACACAAATGCTGTATTAGGCCCTCTAATACAAGCACCACAGATACCAGAAGCAAAAAATAGAGTGAATGTATTCTATTTTTTCCAAAATCAGTTACATTCACAGGACTACATCTCATGAGCAAACCAAAAAGTTCTTCATCTCTTCATCTGGACAAGAAGTAAAGGATTACATGATGTCCAAAAGAAGCAAAACATAAACTTCAGCTGAAGATAGATAGAAATACCAAGACAAAATATGGACATTTATGGGAACCCACGGATCCTAGTTGTGTTGAGGCATATACCATTCCCTCAACCATTTCGCATATGAAGGATCTATTTGACTAAGGTCCTCGGCCAGGGCAGGAGGGTCAGAACTCCCAGTGCTACTACCCTCAGACTTGGGCTCCTCCTTTACAGCAGCTTCAATCTTGGAAGTAATTCCTTCCCCGATGGACGCCAGCACTTCTTTTACCTCAACTTTTGGTGCCACCTCCTCCTTAACAAATGGTGACCCTTGTTTGATGAGTGGAGGCGGCATCTCTTCCTTCATAATGGTCTCAGCCCCTTCGGCATGGATGCTACAAAAAATCAAAGAAAGAAAAACAAAGTGAATAGGCTCATTTTCAGTATGCGGCCTAGCCAAACAGAACTCATGCGGCTCAGTCATGAGGCACTTATGCGGCTCAGTCATGAAGTGCTCATGCGGCTCAGTCATGAGGCACTTACGCGGCTTAGTCATGAAGTGCTCATGCGGATCAGTCTTGGGGCACTTATGCGGTTCAGGTTCAATATGCAGCGCTTATGCGGCTCAGCCCATGCAACCCTATCATATAGAACACATGAGGTCCAAATGGAGATAGGGCATGCATTGACCTGGCTTAAAGCACAGAGGCAATATATGACAAGCCCGTGTATAATATGATATGGCCATTCAAAATTTCAGTCGTCGTCTTCCTACCGTCCTTACCCTTGGCAGGGGGTTGCACGTCGGGATGAATGGAAGGAGAGTCCGCTGCACTCGACGGAGAGACAAGTCCCTTCTCTTTGGCCGCAGCACCAGTCGACTTGGAATCTTTTGGAGCCATGGCTAAACTGAGACAAAAAGGATGATAAAGACGAAGGAGAAGAAGTGAAAGAGAAAAAATCTCTCTCCGAATGACCCCTATTTATAAAAGTTTCTGAAGAGTGCCGCTTCGTTTCTCGAGATCATTAAAGATAATGACGACGTTTGGGGATTTTATCCCTAGTAACCGTCGGCTTTATCTCGAAAAGAGAACCCAAATCCAAAACTAAATCAAGAAATTAAATGCAGCAGTGGCAGTGGTTTGATTTGAACCTCATCTCCAACCTGGCCCAACTCCAATGAATCAGATCACTCTCCTCTCCTCATCGAGGTCAGCAACAACTCCAACCTCATTAAAAAACCTTCAGATTCCTAGACTTCTAGAGATACCACCCTCAATTCCAAAACACCGTTGCCTCCGCATGGAATTCGGTGATCAACCAAGACCCCCTCACCAGGGTGGCCGTGAAGCTCAGGGTCACCAGAATCGCCCTTACTTCTTGGAGCAAGCTTGCTTTTGGCAACATTTTTCGAGAAATTAAAGCAGCGAAAGACGATGTCACTCGTACTAACGTTAGGCTTGCAGCGAAGTATTCTTCGGAGAACCGTGCTACGCTTAACCTCAACAACGCTATCCTTAAATCCCGCCTGAAAGTGGAGACAGAATTTTGGAAGCAGAAAGCCAGGTTGACTTGGGACATCGAGGGCGACAAAAACTCAGCTTTCTTCCACACCTGTGTCAGGGGAGACAGGCACCAACTCACTCTCCATCAAATCTCAGACGATAACGGTACTTTACAACAAATCAGCGGAGTATCCAAGCGGCTGCCGCCAACTTCTACTCCAAACTCTTCACAAAAGAGGGCGTCATCAAGGATGAGAGCTTCCTGGCTCACGTACCCCCATTAATTGAAGAGCATGATAATGATCTGCTTCTTGTCCCCACATCCGCTGATGAAGTTAAGTCCGCGGTCTGGGCCCTTGACGAACGTAGCGCTCCAGGTCCTAACGGATTCACCGGAGTTTTCTTCCGGTCATGTTGGAGCATCATTCAGGTGATGTGATCGCAGCCGCTAAAGCCTTCTTTCAAGGAGCGCACTACCTGAAATCTTTATCCCGCGGTAACCTCATATTAATCACAAAAAAGATAACCCAGAGACCTTCAAAGATTTCAGACCGATCAGCTTATGCACATTCACCAACAAAATCATCTCCAAGATCATCGCCACCCGAATGGCCCGCATCCTCCCCAAGATTATATCCGAAGAACAAAGCGGCTTTGTTCCAGGGCGGAACATCACAGATAACATCCTTTTTGCCCAGGAAATGATAACATGCATGAAATTCACCTCCAGAGAAGGAAATATTGCCATCAAGCTCGATATGAAGAAGGCTTACGATCGACTGGACTGGCAATTCATGATTTGGGTCCTCAGGGCATTTGGGTTCTCAGAAACATGGATAGACATAATATACAGATCCATCAGCGATTCTTGGTTCTCTACCGTTATCAATGGCTAAGCGGATAGCTTCTTCAAATCTAGTCGAGGAGTCCGTTAAGGAGAGCCTCTATCCTCCACCATCTTTATCATTGCTGCAGAAGCCCTTAGCAGAAATCTCAACGGCAGGGTCAATATTCCCAGATTTTACCACTATCACACCACTATCGGATGCGCTCTTATAACCCACCTGGCCTATGCCGACGACATCCTCATCTTCTCCGCCGGTGATATCGGATCTGTAGAGGTGGTCTGTAACACCCTGGACAGATACACCAGATGCTCCGGACAACGGATTGACTGCGACAAAAGCGTCATCTATACCCACCACAAAGTCGACAGGAACCACTCGGCTAATCTCTCCAATCTCACCTCCTTCTCCACTGCTTACACCCGTTCACCTACCTGGGTTGCCCGCTGGTTTATGGCAGATCCAATTCAGGCATCTTTGCTGGGCTTGTTTACCAGACTAGGAAGAAGATCGATGGATGGCACAACGCAACTCAATTGCCCGGCGGCAAGATCATCCTCATCAAACACGTCCTGTCCTCCATCCCGATCTACACCCTGGCCGTCAGCTCACCGCCGAAAAAGGTTATGTCCTCCCTGGAGGAGCTTTTCGCCAACTTCTTTTGGGGCCATCAAGAAGGTAAGGACAAACACCACTGGACGAGCTGGGATACGATAGCCAAACCTACGAACGAAGTGGGGCTCGGATTCATTAAACTAGCTCACATTGTGGACGCCTGCTCTATGAAATTATGGTGGAAGATTAGATCTCATAACTCCATCTGGACTCGGTTCATGAAAGCTAAATACTTCCAACACTCTCACCCAGTGACAGCGGCGGCCAACAATCCTTCCTCTGCATCCTGGCGCCGTATACTCCACGGCCGGCAGCTTGCTGAACCCCTTATCTGCATGCGTTTAGGCAGCGACAACTTGTCTCCTCACTACGAACGATGGATAGGCAATGCGGTCTACCGTTTGTCTTCAAACGCCCCCTCTAACTGCACGATCCAGGCTCTATGGAACCCTGATGCAGGTTGGAGATAGGAGCGGATCAGGGAGTGGCTCAGGCCAGAGGTGACGTCCGATCTCGCCGCTGCAGACATTCGGATCAGCAACCTCCCCGACTCCTTGATTTAGGCACCCACTGTCGGAGGATTGTTCAGAATGGCCTCTGCCAAGCGCGAGATCGGGGGAGGCGGCACGCCGGCCACTCAGATCGCTCCCTATTGGCAATCATACATTCCCATCAAGTGGTCATTCCTGATTTGGAGAGCTCAGCGAACGAAGCTTCTGACCGACGATTCCCTAACCACCATCGGGTTTAGCCTCGCATCCAGATGCCACTGCTGCTCTTCTCACAAACCAGAAACTGCTGAACACATTCTTCTATCAGGAGATCTTGCCAGTCAGATTTGGCATGACCTTGAGTACCGCTGTAGAAAGAGGAATCGGTCTGGGGGCTTTAACGATCTCTTGCTCAACTGGGGTGATTCCCACTATCACCAGATCGCCGCAGCCGCCGATATTTGGGTCCTCTGAAGAACCGAAATAAATTCAGATATGAAGGTCGCCATTTTACCCCGGATCAACTGACCCGCGAAGTCCTCCGGCAAATTTTTAAACTTAGAAACCGCTACGCCGACTCCTCGGACCAGTTTTGGCAGGCTTTGCTCTAGCATCGTCTGCGATGCCTTTTCGAGCTCGCTTCGTGTTTTGTTTTCGTTTCCTTTAGTTGCTTCTTCGCGCGTGGCATGCTTACTTGTATAGGCTTCGGCATTTTGCACCTAATATATCAATAAAAGCTCTCTTGATTATATATATATATATATATATATATATATATATATATATATATATATATATATATTTATATATATATATATATATTGACGAAAGAGAACTTTTATTGATGTATAAGGCGCAAAATGTCGAAGCCTATACAAGTAAACGCGCCAAGCGCAGAGAAACAAAAAAAACCTATAAACCAGCACGGTAGTCGTGACTAAAGCAAAGCCTGCCAAAACTGCTCCAGGGAGTGGGAGCATCGGGTCCTTATTTTGAGAATTTGACGAAGGACTTTGCGGTTGAGTTGAGCCGGAGACAATTGGCGGCCTTCATACCTGAATTTGTTCCGATTTTTCCAGAGGACCCAAATACCAGCGGCAGCGGCGATCTGATGGCTATGGGAGTCACCCTATTTAGTCAGGAGATCGTTGAAGCCCCAGGTCGTATGCCTCTTCCTGCAGCGCCGGGAGAGGTTGCGCCAAATTTGGTTAGCTAGATCTCCTGGGAGTAGGATGTGTTCCGCCGTCTCTTGTTCCAGTAGGACGGTTTGGACTGAAGACGTTGGTCAAAACATAATCCGAGGAAGACGATCCTGCTTGAAAGGTATCGATCTTTCTCTTCTGATGTTTGGGTGCCATTGATAAAGAAGAAAGAAAGTTGAATACCTTGAGGCAGAAGGTGGAGAGGATGACCGCAAGACTCCAAAAAGCTTGAAGAGGAGGAGGAGGAGGAGCTTCTCTTGAGTTTTTAGAGGAGTTTCTCGGTTGAGGTGTAGAGAAAAAAGAAGTGAAGGTGATGAATAAATAGGCTAGGGCCGGCTGTTCAGTTCTGGAAATCCGCACAACGTCGAACTTGGTTAGAGTTCGGCCCGAGTTCGGCTACTTGCATTCCCAATGTCATAAATGCACTATGAGATCAAAATTTAAATTTATAACTGTTACACTCCTTCATTTAATAATTTCTATTACTTTGGGTTAGCTGTAGGGGCCGGATCCCAGCTAGCGGTAGTCCGAAGACTAGTACATCGTGTCGCTTTAGGTTATTTACGCCTGTATGACAGAAGGACCCTTTCGGCTTGTACCCAAAATAACTACTATTAATAAATTACAAAGTTTCGAGTTATAAATAAATTTAATAAACATACTACATTATGAATCTGAAAATTCAAGTATGACGAGTTCTCGACGTGTAATGTTAAAGCGGTCTTTAGCCAATGGTTTTGTGAAAATGTCTGCTAGTTGATGATCTGTGTCAATAAATTCTAAGCAGATGTCCCCGTGTTGTTGGTGATCACGTAAAAAGTGATGACGAATTTCAATGTGCTTTGTGCGTAAGTGACATATAGGGTTCTTAGTCAAGTTTATAGTGCTAGTGTTATCACAATAAATAGGAATCTTAGTGTAGTGCAGATTATAGTCTTCTAAGGTTTTCTTTATTCACAAAATTTGAGCACAGCAACATCCTGCGGTGATATATTCAGCCTCAGTAGTTGATAATTCTACAGAATTTTGTTTCTTGCTGAACAATGAGACTAAGGCTTTTCCTAGAAAATGACACGTACTGCTGGTACTTTTACGGTCTACTTTGCATCCTGTAAAATCCATATCCGAGTAATCTATCAGGTCAAAGGATTTGGTTTTAGGATACCATAAGCCGACTGTTGAAGTTCCCTTAAGGTATCGGAAGATACGCTTAACGGCACATAGGTGTGATTCCTTAGGATTTGCTTGGTATCGTGCACAAATGCAAACACTGAACATAATATCAGAGCGACAAGCAGTTAAATATAATAAGCTACCAATCATACCTCGATACTTAAGCTGATCGATAGGTTTGCCACTTTTATCAGTGTCAAGCTTTGTTGATGTAGCCATTGGAGTTCCGATTGGCTTTACATTTTCGAAGTCGTATTTTTTCAGTATGTCCTTCGTATATTTGGCTTGATTGATGAATGTTCCTTTTGAGTGTTGTTTGATCTAGAGTCCTAGGAAGAAGTTCAGCTCTTCCATCATACTTATCTCAAATTCACTCTGCATACACTTAGCAAACTCTTGACAAAGTTTTTCATTAGTAGATCCGAATATGATGTCATCAACATATATTTGCACAAGAAGAATATCATCATCTAAAGACTTGATAAACAAAGTAGTATCAACTCTTCCTTTTGAAAAACCATTTTCAAGTAAGAAGGCACTTAGGCGTCCATACCAAGCACGAGGTGCCTGTTTGAGTCCATGGAGTGTTTTCTTAAGTTTGAAGACGTGGTCAGGTTTTTGAAAACCTTCAAAACCAGGGGGTTGTTTCACAAACACTTCTTCTTTCAAAAATCCGTTTTAAAATGCACTTTTCTCGTCCATTTGAAATAATTTAAAATCATTAAAACATGCATATGCACAAAATATGCAGATAGCTTCTAGTCTAGCAATAGGAGCATATGTCTCGTCATAATCAATACATTTTTCTTGATTATAACCTTGTGCCACTAGACATGCTTTGTTGCATAGAACTTGTCCATCTTCACTTAGTTTATTTTGGAACACCCATTTGGTACCAATTATCGATTGACTAATAGGTTTAGGAATGAGTTCCCAAACTTGGTTTCTCTCAAATTGATTAAGTTTCTCTTACATGGCATCAATCCAAACTCATCATTAAAAGCATCTGCTACATTCTTAGGTTCTATTTATGAAATAAAAGCTACATTTGCTGCTATTTCAGAATCTCTATGTGAAGATCGTGTACTTATACCTTTTGTTATAACACCTATAATGAGCGTCTCTGTATGATCTGGCAAGAACTTCAATGATTCAAATCTATGAGTCAGATCTTCTACAGGACTTGTATCGGTTTTGGCTTGTACATTTTCATCTTCAATGTCGCTAGTCTGTGACTATTGAGCTCATCAAAAGTAACGTTAATGGATTCTTCAACAATCATAGATCTTTTATTGAAAATTCTATATCCCTTACTCTTAGCAGCATATCCGAGAAATATTCCTTCATCTGCTTTAGAGTCGAACTTTCCCAAGTTGTCCTTAGTATTCAGGATAAAACAACGACATCCAAAAACTTTAAAATAAGAAATATTTGAAATCCTTCTAAACTTTGGTTCATAAGGTGTTTTCTTCGAGATGGGTCGAATTAACACCCTATTTAAAATATGACAGGCTATACTAACAGCTTCTGCCCAAAAATATTTAGAAAGATTATGCTGATTCAGCATGACTCTAGCCATCTCGCTTAGAGTACGATTCTTTCGTTCCACAATACCATTCTGTTGAGGAGTTCTAGGACAGAAAAATTTGTGGTAATATCAACTATCATCATAAAACTTTTTGAAATCAGTATTTACGAATTCGCCACCATGATCACTTCGGATACGAGTAATCATGAAGCCTTTTTCGTTTTGTACCTTTTTACAAAATAACTGAAATTCAAAAATTGCATCACTTTTTTGATAAAACGTAAACCCAAGTAAAAAGAGAGAAGTGATCAACTATAACAAATGCGTATAACTTACCGCCAAGACTAGCGACTCTACTAGGACCAAGAAAATCCATATGTATCAACTGCAAAGGCCTAAAAGTACTTACAGCGTTGATGTAAATGTAAACCTATGTTCTTTGTTCTTTTCATAGTCAGCACATACCATATCTCTCTTGAACAGTGTCTCAGGGATTCCTTTTACTAGCTTCTTAGTGCTCAGTCGTGAGATAGTGTCCATATTTGCATGTCCTAGTCTCATATGCCAAAGTCAGCTTTCATCTAGGTTAGCTACTAGGCATCTTCCTGCATTATTAGTACTCTCCAGAAAGAAAACATAAATATTGTCTTCTCTAATCCCTATACAGGATTACCAGATGACATATCATATGTGGTACATTTATCTTTTACAAAGTTGATACAATAACCATTATCAGCTAAGTGACTTATGCTTAATAGGTTATGTTTCAATTCTGTAACTAAACAAACAGCTTTTATTGTAGGATAAGGAGATATACCAAAAGTGTCATTTCCAATGATATCACCTCTCAGGTTATTTCTGAAGGAGACGTATCCTTCTTTCTTCATCGATAGTGTGGCGAACAAAGATGCATCCCCAGTCATGTGCCGCGAACATCCGCTATCGAGGATCCACTTGCTTTTAGCATGAGAGGGTTGTGGGTCCACCTACAAAACAAGTAGATGAATCCGTTGGTACCCATTTACTTAGGGTCCATGCTGATTAGTCTTAGGTCTCCAAATCAGTGTGTGATTGTCAATAAGCTTTCTTGCTAGACAATACTGTGATATGTGCCCATGAGTACCAAAGTACGTACAAGTAAGTTTTAAAAATGTGTCAGTAGAATTTGTGTTGACATGCATATGTGGTTTCTTTGAAAACCTGTAGGTGAAAGCATGATGATATTCGTGTTTCTTACGTGCTTTCTGTGTTTTAGTCCTTTTAGGTGTATGCTCAACATTATGACTAAATTAAGGCTGTGTCACAGGTATAGCATGTTTGCCTAACTTGATTTCTAACTTTTTAGAAACCGCATAAGACTCTTCATATTTAGCAGTCATATCTATGAGTCTTTGTTCTGTGACTAAGTGCTTCTTCTTCTCTATGTCATTAACTCTTGTATCTTAACATAGTCTCTTTCTTTCTTTTCAATTTTGAGGATAGCCTCATGATAGTCTACTTTAAGCTTTGCTATCTCTTCCGTGATACCGGTAGTAGATGTCTCTTTAATGTCTTCAATGAGACTGGACAGTCTAGCTACTTCGGTTGTGCATGCCTTAACCTCTTTTCGAGATTGCTTATACTTGTCAAACACATTTCGGTGTTCTTCAAGTAGTTTCGCTGAAGGCATTTTCAAACTCATCGAAAGTAAAATCATCATACAAATGAATTGAGGATACCTTATCAAAAGCCATAAGACAGACATTGGTATTTCTGCAGGGTCTGTCTTCTTCCTCTGAATCACTGGCATCGCTTTCATGCCAGATACTTGTATTTGTGTACTTTCGACTAGTTGTTGTTTTTCGACTTGGTTTTGATCTATCATATGGACTGCTTTTCTTTGAAGTTGGACAGTCCTTCTTCATATGCCCTAATTTCTTGCATCCAAAGCATAGTTTTATCTTTATTGCTTTCTTGGATATCTTTCTTCCTTCTGTTTGATTCCAAAACTTTAGAAATTTTCTGAAGTTCTGAAATTTTCTGGCTTGAGCTTTGAAGGCGATAGCTTTATCTTTTGGAGCAGCTTATTCAAATTCTTGCAGATCCAGCTCATGGGTCATAAGCTTGCCCATTAGTGTTTCCAGAGTCATGGTGGTGAGATCATTTCCTTCAATGATTGCCATTGCCTTCGGGTTCCAGTTCTTGGTTAGAGCCCGTAGCACTTTTCTGATTTTCTCGTGATTACTGTAATCCTTACCAAGAGATTGCAAAGGATTAGTAATATCAAGGAAATGAGTGAACATCTGTGTAATTGACTCGTCGGATTTTATTTTAAAAGATTCATATTCCTGTGTTAGTCTGCTAATTTTGGATTCCTTCACTTGGGAAGTACCTTCATGAGTTGCCTCAAGAAGTTTCCAAATCTCATGAAACATCTTACAGATTGAAACTCTGTTGAACTCTGTTTTGTCAATTGCACAGAATAGTGCGTTAATGGCACGAGCATCTAGACTAGCCTTTATTTTTTAGCCTCTGTATATTTGTTATGAGGCATGTCTACAAGCAAGCCATCAACTACTGTAGGTGCCGGTTTCTTATAACCGTCAACTACTATAGACCAAAGATCAAAGTTAAGAGACTTTAAAAAGAATGTCATTCGTGTTTTCTAGTAAGTATAGTTTGTACCATCAAATAGTGGGGGTCTATTTGTGGATTTCCCTTCACCGCTGAATATTTATTTCACGGCTGCCATATATACTCTCTGAGGTTTGTTATATTAGAATATAACCTGCTCTGATACCAATTATAGGACCGTTGAGCACCTCTAGAGGGGGAGTGAATGGAGTTAGTGCGAGTGCAGCGAAAAATAATAACCAATTAAAAAATAAAAGCAGATAACTATGGCAGCGAATAAAGAGACAGTAAATAAATGTAGCAAGAGATAGAAAGATCAAACTCAGTGACACAACGATGTATACTGGTATCCCTCTGAGTGGACTAATCAAGTCTCGAGTACGTTCGTTCGATGTTAATCCACTATGGCATAAGCTAATTGAGAGCTTGCAGTCTCTTACAACACCATGCTTGGTGACAAGTGCACGACCAACTTCACAACACCGTGCTTGGCGACAAGCGCACGACCGGCTCTAAAAATAGAGATATTTTTTGAACTTTGAACGACCTCTTTACAACCCTGAGAACCAAACGACTCTAGATCAAATAGATATTACTGGCTTTTGGCTAAGAGATGTGTAGGTAGAATATGAAAGCTTTTGATCAAATGAACACTTTTGAAGAGAGAAGAGAAGATGAATTCATAAGTGATTTGAAATGATAAATTCTCTTCTATTTATAGGTGTTTTCGAGGACCAAACTCGGACAGAGTTCGGGCAGAGTTCTGATGCAAAGATTTCGCAAACGAACGTTGCATACAGATTTGGAGGCAACAAATATTTGAATTCAAACTGGCCAAACTCGGCTTGAGTTCTGTCTCTGTACAAATGAAAAATATTTGTCAAATTCTGTTGCACAAAAGTGAATGGTATATTTGGTAAGTGGACTTTGGATGTGTAGGCTGTATAGAAGAGTGGACTGTGATTAACCTAAGCCAGTAATATCCAGTCGATCTTGCAATTTATATCTTAGACTCAATAAAGATAAAATACATAATAAATTGTAAAATGACTCGGACTGATTCCAATAAGAATGAGCTTCAGAATGATGATTTACATGCTTGCTGATGTAGTAGTATGCTTTTTGATATTGATTTTACTTGACCTGAAATGTTTAGCAGCAGTTCGTATATTTTGTGCAATGACTTATGCCATTGTCGATTATCAAAATTAGGTGCGACCATGGAATGGGCCAACATGCGGCTAAAACAACCAACTAGTCTCCACATCAAGGCAGACGGCACGGGTCCTTGGCTGAGCCACCCATTACATCAAGGAAGCTGGTTTGCGTCGTGAATCAGATCATCACAAGCTCGATCACGCCCCGAACCGCATTATTACAAGCTGGTTTGTGCCCGAACCGGATCATCACAAGCTGGTTCGTACCCAAAACCGAATCACCTCAAATCCCATTAGTAAAGGCTGAAAGGATCAACATCACGTTTATGAGGTGTGTACCATAACCACCCCATTCAAATTGGAGATTCCTTCTAAATTACGGCTAACGCCACGCATCAACCAAAGATCTTGCCACCTGATTTAAGTCTTCCGTTTATGGCATGCACGTTATATAACAACATCATTCAAACGACAGGTTGTCCTAAACACTCGTGCATGTTGGGTCACCTGTGATCAAGCCGTACGGATGGACAGTCATAATTACCAATAATCAGACCCGAGGATCCTTAAGTCCTCACTCTGAGCTCCTACAGCAATGGCCGCTAATCATCGCCTCAACCAGGCTGAGCGGTTAAACCGCTTGCCTAAACAGTTATGACAACCAGGATGGCATATTCTACGCAGAAGATCCTCCCTCATCATTACCACATTGATAGCTTGCCTGCTAAAAGGCAAATGAAAAGGAGGTGCAATCAATAGAGGAAGAGGAAATCAAAAGAAGATCAGATCATCAACTGATCAGATCCACCAAATCAACCTCATCGTTGAGGGCACCAGAAATACATGAGTCATAGAGAGTGCTTCGAGAGGCTACTATATATCAGATCGTCAATAGAGTAAAAGGGTCATTACAGTACCCAATCTCCGTCGGCACACTTTTCCAGAATCCATTTTTTACTAGCAAATCCTTACTGTTAGGGCTTATTGTACTGTTCAAAATCGCAATATATAAAGGAAAGGAAATGAGTCTTGTTTTAACCTGTCTTTTCTTCCCTTATCCCTCTGAAAGATACATATCATCCCAAATACATCTTTCCCAAATGCGATGGCGAACAAGCTGGCGACTCTGCTGGGGACGACATTCTCCTCCGACGAGAAAGTAGTGTCGTAATCTGATACTTCTAAGTTGGGCTCATCCCAACAGACGTTGTTCATCTGGTTCGACCAACAAGCTTACTTAGACATGCTCACTGACGTGTCAAACCCTTCTCCTAGGTTTATAAAACCTAGGAAGACTCACAAGGCCTGGGTGGTCAAGGCTGTTGTGCCACCACCAACAACTGTGGAGGATGCTCTGCTGGTTTCTACAAACGAAGCCTCATATCCAACTCATGTGTATCCTTCCCCCACTCTCAAAAGTGGGAAGAACCTAGCCCAATACTCGGGTCCCAATCGGAAAAGGCGATACAATGCAGGGACTCGGGAACGTGCGCTCTCATTAGGCCATTTCGGCCACTCCCTACTCAAGAAGACAATGCTGCATCTCAGCCAGCTAGCCAGTAAAAGGTGCGAAAGCATGCCTTATATAAATCAAGACGAGCGCCTGTAGACGGACATCAAGCCTTCCCGAATAGTGCCAGATAGCAGCACACACAAGGGATGTAACGCCCCAATCCCAAAGTACATAGGACAAGGTACATAACATGCCAACCATATAATAAATATATGTAAGCTGTGAAAGCAGTATAATCACGGCTAACATTAAGAAGTGCTGGCCACGGACACGATGATGGCGATGTGGCATTGAAACTATTTGGGTTTTCTAGGAAAAAGAGCAAATGAAGCTCTCCTTAGATAATTATCAGCTCCTAGTGAGATAAGGATTAGTTGTCCTCTAAATCCCCTAATAGATAAATCCATCATTTAATTTAAATCAATTTAAAACTAATTTAGTAAAATCTAATCATAGTTTAAATTTAGATATTCAAACAATAATATTAAATAAATATAAAAATAACTTTTTACAAATTATAAATAGTTCCATATACTTTTCAAAAATCAAAATTTACAGATATGCATGAATTACTTTCATGTACATCGCACGCAAAATAATATATATACAAAAGATATTATTTTCAAATATAGTACATATATATCTATATAACATAAAAATATCATTTATATATTAATAAATAACAATACAGTTCGACTAAAATCCGGTGTAATACTTTGTATATATTCAAACAAAACAAAAATATTTAGCTTATATGTATTTCGAAAGCAAAAATATTTATTTTCTATATTTATTAAAAACTTACAATAAAACTTTTGGTATCAAAAAAAAAAATTAAGTACTTTATATATACTGTCAGGACCCGCACCCTTTTTAGGGGGCACGAGAACGTGGGTACGTCCAGCCTACGCCGCAGTGTCGGTGGTAGAACACTGTATATGTTATCTATAACATCTAACATCTAACAACAAGATATATAAACTTGTCATCTCCGCACGAAGGTATAATATAACATCTCTACTATATAATCTCAATCACAAGTCTAAGGAAGATAGAACACGATATGGAATCAGATAAAAGGAAGAAACTGAATATAAATAGAGTTATCATACCACACAAAATAGATGTCCAACACAAATAAATACAAGTCCTGAATATAAATAAGTCTCAACTAACAATTGGAATAATCTGATACAAACTGAAAGCTATAAAGTACTAAGCTATAACTAAGCACACTCTACTGGGCTAGGTCCTCCTCTGGCTGCTGTGTACCACCCTCATAAGCCTCATAGAAGGTAGGCAGTCATATATATCATCTGTAATATTTGTCAACATATCCAATCAGGATGGAACGAGCACATCACCTCTAACAGTTCAAAATAATTAACAAGCGCTATGAGTATGAAATAATAATGAAATTCTTGATGATCAAGTTATAGAGGTAATGTATAATGAAAAGACAAGTATATAAAGAATATATGAGAACGGGCAGAAATGTAATAATGGTAAACCTATCATACAAGGTATGTAATAGACAACTGTGTTAAGACCAGTGATTTGAAATACCAAGTTTGACATGTGAACGACTAAAAAGGGATATCCGGCAACCATACACGTATGTGTGTGGCCGTTATTATTCATGTATGACCAATGGGATAGAATAGGTATGTTCACATGTCTTCTAGGCATTCCCCCGCCCGACTAGTACACATGGATTCCAGGTTCTTCGACACGCATTTCATTAGTCACGATGGAAGCAGTAGTCATGATTACACTATTTAAGATAGGCATGAAACCACGTATCTCCAGTCAAGGAATCCATTAAATACCAATCCGTGAGTCCATTGTGTCAGAATCAAGATAGAACACTAGCATAACATGTCTCACAGGATATATCAAATAAAGAGAACTATCAGAGAATGTACTTGCCTGCAGTCTTGAGTCGTCAGTGAGAATAGATGCTCAGAAGGATATCACAGACCTAAAGATGAGATATCATGAGTTAATTAGTGTTTAACAGTGTATGACATGATTTCTAGTATATGCTATGCAAATCTAGGTCAAACTCAGTCAAACTATGTCACACCAAGTCAACTAAGTCAAACTAAATCAAACTAAGTCATACTAGGTCTAACAATGTCAAACTATATCAAACTAGGTCATGCTAAGTCAATCTAAGTAAATCTAAGTCATACTAAGTCATACTAGGTCAAAGGTTGACATACAGTTGACTTTTGGTCAACTTGTCCTCTTTGGTCAACTTTTAATCCAATCTAGGTCAAACTAGCTAATTGTTGACTCACAGTTGACTTTTGGTCAACTGGTCAACTTTGGTCAACTCCTAGTCCAATCTAGGTCTAATGTTGAATTCCAGTTAACTTTGAGTCGAAACAATCAACCTTAGTCAAACAGGGTAAAATCTAAGTCAAGTATCATGTTCCTAACCTTTACCTACCAAGATAACTCACTTCTAACCATTATCTACCAAGATAACCCACTTCTAACCATTACCTACCAAGATAACCCAAGTCTAACCATACCTACCAAGATAACCCGATACCTTAGATACTAGGTAATACCGTTACCTTAGTAATATATTACCTTAGGTTAGTAGATAACTCACTAACCCAGGCTAATAGATCCAACTAATACTTTAGACTAGTATTTAACCGTCTATTTCAATATCCTACCAATACCTTACCCTTAAACTATAGGTAATCCCCATTACCTTGTCAATACCTTAGTCATTACCTTAGCCTACTAGTTTACCTCTAAGATAATGATTTGTATCTTAGGATACCCACTCTTCTACATCCTAAGACACTAACGTAGATATTAGATACTAGTAAGATAGCAACCTATATCTTACCCCAAGATACCATATATAGTCCTATTGATATCCTAATACCAATACCTTAGTCTTGGTATAAATACCTTAACTATCAAGATACCAATCTTAGATATCTAATATCTATCCTAAGCTACTAGCGAACCAATAACTTAGATATCTAACCTTAGTTACCTAGGTAAATCCAATACCTTACCTTGTAATAGGGTAAACCCATTACCTTAAGGTAAGGTAAACCATTATCTTGGTTGGAAACTAATACCTTAACCTCTAATACTAATACCTCAAATATCTAGCCTTTAACCATCCACCATAAAATATTAGATAGACAATACCTTAGTATCTAATACCTTAGTATAAAGTAAACCCCCTCTACCTAGTAGGAAGTCCCCTTTACCTTGTAGAAAAATACATTACCACTATGGTATCAGGCAAATACCCAAAATATCCTAAGATACCACTATGCTATATCAAGATATCACTCTATATTCTAACTTATATCTCTAATACGAGATACTAACCAACTCTAACATATAACTTCTAACCATCTATTCTAATTTAGAAACCTAACAACTAACATCCACTAACTAATATCTAACCATAATATATGTATATATATCCATCTCTAACTCTAACCAACTAACATATGTCTTTCTAACTAACAATAACATAGACTAATACAACTAACTATCTAACTTATACAAGATATCGCTATCTAACTTCTAATATATCTCTAACCTCTACATAGATTCTAATATAACCACTAACATACTAACATATCCATACATACAACATCTAAATCCCGTTCCACTCTAATACTAACACACACACAAACACATATAACAAATCCACCCACTCTCTTATAACACACCCACACACCTCTATATACAAATACACTACCACTCAACCAAAACACAAATCACTCAACAAACCACACTAGTCTCAAGTCAAATAGGATGGCATGATCCTTCCAACTCTCTTACCTTCACAATACACACACTACACTACAATCTATACAACATCAAACACACACTAGCACATATCCTCTATCAATCTTACTTCTCTCTACTAACCACACACATCCTTATCTCATTCAAACACACACACACTATACTAACATATATTACCAAACAATAATATATATATATATATATATATATATATATATATATATATATATGTCCTATTCATGCATATACTCGACAACCTATGATACCTACATTCACTTAATATCCATACTACATAGGCTCATAGGTTACACAAAATGCCTATGTCATATAGTAACTCTTCTACTTAAAATCAATACTGTACCAATTCGGCCTTCACTAAATTCTAAGATTAAAGTATGTTGTAGCTCTTCGTGTTAGCTTTCCGAAACTTCAAACGGATCACATTTTCGTGTCCGGAAGCTCCTGAAATTGCAAAAACACCGAAACGCGTTTGTCTTTCTGACAGTTGACACTCAAATAGTTTTACAGAAAGTTTTAGAACGATTTTGGCTTATTAGAATATATATTTCGAAAGCTAACTTCGATACGGTTGTTTTAAAAAAAATGGGAGATTAATCGGAGTTTTGAGCTAAAAGTTATTGCATTTCTAAGTTGCTATGATTACTAAAAACGTGGATGAATATTATGACGAATTTGGGTTGTTTTGGACAAAAGAAACAAATGTAGGCCAAGATACATGGATACCAACATAGCTATCCAAATGAAACTCATTATAACCATCCTAACTAAGATCAACCCACTCTCCAACCATCCTAAAACTGAAATTAAACCACAAAATAGCCTATTTGCATAAACACAAACACATGGGGTGTCCTATATTGGAAACTCTACAAGTAGGACACCAAACCTATTCAAACTTTCTAAAGAGGACTCCAAAGAGCCTCAAATTAAAATCTAATGGTTGTACATGCATGGGGGTAGATCCTATGGATTCAAATCTAACTAAAATGCAAGAGAAATTAAAATAGAGAGATGGTTATGCCTATTGGAAGTGGGATCCTAATGATACACTCAAAGGACACGATTCTGACACGAAAGCTCCTAAAAAATGGACACACTTCCTTGCTCCTTGCTCCCATTCCTTGCTAGCACCTCCTCCTCGGTTGAATGAGATAAAATGATGGAAGATTGGAAGAAGAATGGAGGGATTTGGAGATCAAAATCAAGAGGGAAGCTCTCAACTTTGGGAAAGAACAAATTTGGGAAAAAAAAGGCAAGATAGAATGAAATGAAAGGAAGGGAGGCTAACCTACCTATAGTGGCTGCCATTATTACCCTATTTGGGCCTTGGAGGAAAGCCAAATAAGGCCCCTACTAATCCCCCTTGGTTAATTTTAAGTTAGGTTCAAGTTTGGGATCAAAAGGGTTAAGTTTAAGCGTCTAACTTAACAAATCTAACAAGTGAGATTAGTCTAAACTTACTAACTTAATTAGTGGGCTTTGTGGGCCATGACTAACTAATCTTCGGGTCCCGTCTAGAGTCTAAGCTACCCGGATCACCAATGCAAGTCGGAACGAGATGAAAATCGAACCCGACTTAACAAATCCCATAAAATCAATATTAAAATATAAAAATTCCCAAAATATTAAAATATGAAAAATGACCAAAATCATAATACATTAGTTTAAATATTATTAAAATAATCTAAAATTTACCAATTAATCAAAATCCTAAATAATTCAAAAGTCACAAAATGACCAAAATATCCTCAGCCTAAAAAGTGGTAATTAACTAATCTAATAACATGGGTTAGGCCTCCAAGGTCATGGTTAGTCTCTAGGCTAAACAGTTCTAAGATTACGCTAGCAAAACATCAAAATCATAATGCACTAATTTAAATAGTTTTAAATTAATTAAAATTCACCATAAATCATTATTTAAAATTAAATGATAAGTTTTTACAAAAGTTCAAAATTACCCTCATTTTAGAAAAGTGGTGCTTATAAATCTACCCTCCTTAGAATAATTTCGTCCTCGAAATTAAGATGGCCATACTCTTTCTAGGTTAAACCCCCCAACAATCAAGGTCAAGATAAATATATCTAATAACATACAAATTGTGATCTTACTGATCGTGATTTCACAGTCTCGAACAGGGTCACTATACTATCTACCACAGTACAAAATATCCTGGCAGGTACGAATGAAATCACACATCAAGATGGGGAAGAAGAATAGGAAAGACAGACCTGCTAACCCGTCACCTGCTGCGTCGGTCTCCTCGACCGTCGACGCAAAAGCCCTGCCCCTCTTGTGCTAGGCATGGTTCTGCGCCACAGGTGGCTTAGCTCCCTCTATCTACTTCATGATACTCAAGTAATATCCACATTGATATTCCACTCCATTATACTATGCCACCATCTATATGGTATCTATTCTGCAATCTGGTAATCATACCCGTCTATCCAGAGCCATGTTACCAGAATCCTCGTCACACCAGTAAGTATGGCTGCGATAATCCATAGAGTCTGTAACTAATGTACATACCTCTAGAATCATAGTATTTAAAATTTTTGCATTACCACTAGCTTGGCTGCAAAAACTTTAAATTTCTACACCCGAGAAATACATTCAAAAATCAGACTCTATATCTTTGCCTTGCCAGCTAGTATGACTGTAGAAGACTCTAGATTCTATAACTGAGGCAACCTATCCCATAAGATTTATCTTGGTAGAAAATCAAGTCAACAATAAACACCAAGAATCAAATTCAACAACGAACGAGGAAAGTAGACATAACTGTCGGAATCGAATTTCGAGATAGTTTATGATGAGATTCTCAAGGGTCATCTCCGAAATATTTTCAAGTAGTCCTAATTGTGATTGAGTAACTCCCTATACAACCTAATCCTATATCCTAACAGCAGGCTCATAGCAGCACTCTAAGTCGAGCACCACTACGAAATCGCAGTAGTTGTGACTCTGACCTGCATGGGCCACCACAAAAACGTGTCACGACCTGCACCCTTTTTAGGGGCACGAGAACGTGGGTACGTCCAGCCTACGCTGCAGTGTCGGCGGTAGAACGCTGTATAGGTCATCTATAACATCTAACATCTAACATCTAACAACAAGATATATAAACCTGTCATCTCTACACGGAGGTATAATATAACATCTCTACTATATAATCTCAATCAGAAGTCTAAGAAGATAGAGCACGATATAGAATCAGATAAAAGAAAGAAACTGAATATAAATAGAGTTATCACACCACACAAAATAGATGTCCAACACAAATAAATACAAGTCTTGAATATAAATAATTCTCAACTAACAATCGAAATAATCTGATATAAACTGAAAGCTATAAAGTACTAAG
Organism: Iris pallida; assembly: GCA_029216955.1. NCBI lineage: Eukaryota > Viridiplantae > Streptophyta > Magnoliopsida > Asparagales > Iridaceae > Iris > Iris pallida. The sequence continues at coordinate 30,099 of JANAVB010010719.1, forward strand.
CTATAACTAAGCACACTCTACTGGGCTAGGTCCTCCTCTGGCTGCTGTGTACCACCCTCATAAGCCTTATAGAAGGTAGGACAGTCATCTATATCATCTATAATATTTGTCAACATATCCAGTCAGGATGGAACGAGCACATCACCTCTAACAGTTCAAAATAATTGACAATCGCTATAAGTTTGAAATAATAATAAAATTCTTGATGATCAAGTTATAGAGATAATGTATAATGAAAAGACAAGTGTATAAAGAACATATGAGAACAGGCAGATATGTAATAATGGTAAACCTGTCATGCAAGGTATGTAATAGACAACTTAGACAACTGTGTTAAGACCAGTGACTTGAAATACCAAGTTTGACATGTGAACGACTAAAAAGGGATATCCGGCAACCATACACGTACGTGTGTGGCCGCTATTATTCACTTAAGACCAATGGGATAGAATGGCTATGTTCACATGTCTCCTAGGTATTCTCCCGCCCGACTAGTAAACATGGAATCCAGGTTCTTCGACATGCATTTCATTAGTCACGATGGATGCATTAGTCATGATTACATTATTCAAGATAGGCATGAAACCACGTATCTCCACTCAAGGAATCAATAAAATACCAATCCGTGAGTCCATCATGTCAAAATCAAGATAGAACACTAGCATAACATGCCTCACATATCAAATAAAGAGAACTATCAGAGAATGTACTCGCCTGCGATCCTGAGTTGTCAGTGAGAATAGATGCTCAGAGTGATGCACAGACGTAAAGATGAGATATTATGAGTTAATTAGGGTTTAATAGTCTATGACATGATTTCAAGTATATGCTGTGCAAATCTAAGTCAAACTCTGTCAAACTAAGTCACACCAAGTCAACTAAGTCAAACTAAATCAAACTAAGTCATACTAGGTCTAACAAAGTCAAACAATATCAAACTAGGTCATGCTAAGTTAATCTAAATAAATCTAAGTCATACTAAATCGTACTAGAAGGTTGACCTACAATTGACTTTTGGTCAACTGGTCCTCTTTGGTCAACTTCTAATCCAATCTAGGTCAAACTTACTAATGGTTGACTCACAGTTGACTTTTGTTCAACTAGTCAACTCTGGTCAACTCCTAGTCCAATCTAGGTCCAATGTTGAATTGAAGTTGACTTTGAATCAAAACAATCAACCTTAGTCAAACAAGGTAAAATCTAAGTCAAGTATCCTATTCCTAACCATTACCTACCAAGATAACTCACTTCTAACCATTACCTACCAAGATAACCCACTTCTAACCATTACCTACCAAGATAACCCAAGTCTAACCATTACCTACCAAGATAACCCAATACCTTAGATACTAGGTAATACCCTTACCTTAGTAATATATTACCTTAGATAACTCACTAACCTAGGCTAATAGATCCTACTAATACTTTAGACTAGTATCTAACCGTCTATCTCAATATCTTACTAATACCTTACCCTTAGACTATAGGTAATCCCCATTACCTTGTCAATACCTTAGACATTACCTTAGCCTACTAATTTACCCTCTAAGATAATGATTTGTATCTTAGGATACCCACTCATCTACATCCTAAGGCATTAACGTAGATATTAGATACTAGTAAGATACCAACCTATATCTTACACCAAGATACCATATACCTTAGTTCTATTGATATCCTAATACCAATACCTTAGTCTAGGTATAAATACCTTAACTATCAAGATACCAAACTTAGATATCTAATATCTATCCTAAGCTACTAGCTAACCAATAACTTAGATATCTAACCTTAGTTACCTAGGTAAACCCAATACCTTACCTTGTAATAAGGTAAACCCATTATCTTAAGGTAAGGTAAACCATTACCATGGTTGGAAACTAATATCTTAACCTCTAATACTAATACCTTAAATATCTAGCATCTAACCATACACCCTAAAATATTAGATAGACAATACCTTAGTATCTATTACCTTAGTATAAAGTAAACCCCCTCTACCTAGTAGGTAAGTCCCCTTTACCATGTAGGTCAGTACATTACATTAAGGTAATAGACAAATACCCAAAATATTCTAAGATACCACTATGGTATCTCAGGATATCACTCTATATTCTAACTTATATCTCTAATACAAGATACAAACCAACTCTAACATATAACTTCTAACCATCTATTCTAACTTAGAAACCTAACACAACTAATATCCACAAACTAATATCTAACCATAACATATATATATATATATATCCATCTCTAACTCTAACCAACTAACATATGTCATTTAAATGATTCCTGTCCTGCAATAGGACACGTGACAGGCTGACCAAGTCTCAACCACCCAGATTTGCTACAGCAAAATCCTAACAAATTAACAGCTGGCAGCCAAATAGCGGGTCTTCACGTGCTGATTAGCCACGTGGCCACAGGCCATCTATGCGGCTCAAAATACATACCATTATAAACAACAGTGTGCAACACCCCTGCAAAAGGCTGGCAACCTTCAAGAGGCAATTTCTTCAAGAGCTAAAGGCTGCGTTGGATAGTCCAAGGAGTAAGGCAGAGTTGATACACTTTACCGAGCCTCCACCGTCACCCCCTAGAATCAAAAACTAAACAATTGTACTTAAATTATTTCCTAGAATTTTTTTCTAGGCTCTTCTTTGTACAAGCGAGTTTGCAATCAATTTCAGTGTTTCTGTAATACATGTCTTTGATATTTAATGGCAAACATGATGGTGACTCTGCTGGGGACGTCCTTCTACTCTGATGACAAGCTAGTGACACAATCTGACGCGTCCAAGCTCGGCACTACGCAGCAAATGATTGTGGTTCATTTTGACTAACAAGCCTTCGAAGAACTGCTCTCTGAAGGGAGCGCTAGCCCGTCACAGAAGCGAGCCAACCCAAAGAGAACTCGCAGAACGTTGATGCGCAAAACTGTTGCCCCTGACCAAGTTCTCGAATAAGCTCCTTCTGCAGCCCAAGACGGTGACCAAAGCTCTCCTGTGGCTTTGCTTTCGACCACAGAGGGCCCTACTGTCCCCAAATCCAGCAGAGGAAAACACTACGATGATGAGTTTTTGGAGGCACAAGGGAAATCCATGCGGACAGAAAAGAAGCCGCATAAGAGAGATGGGTAATCTGTCCATAAGGCAGCGAACTCTGGTCGCAGGCAGACAACTCATACGGCAGCCAACTTTGGGCGCAGGAAGATGGCACATGCGGCAGCCAACTCTGTCCGCAGAAAGATGGCCTATGCGTCAGCCAACTCTAGCCGCAGGAAGATGGTCGATGCGGCAGCCAAATCTGGCCGCAGGAAGATGGCCTATGCGGAAGTCAGCTCTGGCCGCAGGAAGATAGCCCATACGGCAGCCAATCCTGGCCTAAGACTGGATATCTCAAGCGGCCCTGTCAGAAGTTCTGTGTTCGACCGTCTCTCATGCGGGCCTGACTCCATGCGGTCCATTGAGAATGTAGGATGTATCAATCTGGACTCTTTTTAGTATGCGCCTTCGGTGCTAAGTCAAAGAAGTCTGGGACAGTATGGGCCCAACAAGCCCAGTCAACTGTCTAAGTTGTCGACTGTCAGTGGGCCCCGCTAACCGTTATACGGGCTATTAATGGAAAGTTGTACAAAACTACCCGCTTCCAGTCTCCCAAGGCTAACGGACAGGGTGGGTCTTTAAAGTCTCCCGACAACCCGGTGTATCAAGAGCACACACAGGAGGTAGAGATCCCCCAGAACTGTGCAACAGACTTGGATTTCCCTGAGGGCCACCTCCCTCACCAAGACGAAGCGGCTTCTTGCACAGGGGGTAGCACCCCTTCCGAGTCTGAGGAAGATGACATTCTGACATTCCCGGATGATTTCTCTGTACAAGGATACGACACAGAGAGCACCTCTGCTACGATCCCTTCCACGTGAGGTCAGTCTTTATAGCTGATGATGATCATGAAGCGCCTACTGACCGACAACGTCTAGAAGTACTTGAGGCTATGCTCCTGTCCTTGGTCAAGTCTGTAGACGAAATCAAAGCCGCCTTGCCAACTCAACCAGCAAGGACGCCCGGACAAATAAGCTTGGGACCCGCAATCAACGCGGACTCTAACACAACCGCCCCTTCTTTGGGTGATAATCCTTTAGGAGCATCCGTTCCTTCAGCTGTGGACGAAGCCAAGGAGGCGAGGAGGGAAGTCCAGGAGCTTCGAGCAATGTTCAATGCCCGAGACTCCTCTCGGGACCTCAGAATACGGCCGTCGTATCCCGTTGCATGGAGAGATGAGCCTTTTCTACCACGTTACAAGCCGTTTCATATCGATTCATATGATGGAAAGACCTCTGCTAGTCGGTACATGACTTAATTTGAAGTCACAACCGACCACTTGCCGCATAGTGACGCCATCCTCACACGATTATTCATCGAAGTATTGGAGGGTATTGCGTTCGACTGGTACCGCAACCTTCCCGACAACTGCATCCATTCTTTTGACGGCTTCAAGCACATGTTCCTAGAGCAAAGTGGGGTATGATGTGACGATGTCATCTCTCATGGACGTCGTTCAGGGAGAGGGAACTAACAAGAAACTATATCGAGCGGTTCCGCCAAACCGTAATGAGATTGCCCCAAGAAAATTCCGAGAGCTCCTTGATTAAAATCTGCCAGAAGAAATTGCTCACCGCGATTAGCCTCTGGATGGGCGACGGTCAGTTCAGGGATTGGACGACCTTCATCATAAGTGCTACCAATACGGAGGCAAAATTGAAGAAAGCTCGCCAGTTGGGATTACACATCCCAGATGGAGAGGATAAGTGCAGACGTCCTGGTTCCACCTCCAACAACAACAACAGGGGCACCACCTCCAACTGGGACAATAAGGGCAAACAGGCCATGGTTGCTGATGCAACCCAAAAGTCCGAACAAAAACAGGCGGAAGGTCAATGGCCCAAGGTGAATTACTTATTTGAAGATAGTCATGTCAAACCTATCTTCGATATGCTTTTGCAAGGGGGTAGGATCCAGCTCCCTCCACCAAGGCGCGAGCCCCGAGCGACAGAAATGGAGGACCCAAAATATTGTCAGTTCCACCACTATGTTCGTCATTCCACTCATGGCTGCTTCCAATTAAAGCGGTACATCCAGAGTCTTATCGACTCCAAAGCTCTGTCGATAGACTTTGAAGAGGTTACCGTAGCGGCGAACATGGTGTCAATTTAGTTCGGCGACTTCCCTCCAACAAGTAATCCAGACGGGGTAATACCTGTGTCTCGGGCAACGATGGAGGTTACTAATCTTCCACCCGTCCGAAACTAGACATCTGGATTGGTACCTCTCACCACATCGCGAGGAGAGATCATGTGGGTGCATCTGGACTTAGTGCCCGAAGTTACCCAGGCGGTGTCATCCCTTACCAGCGAGAAAAAAGGTAGGAAGTCTAGATCCTGCCATACAATTTCAGCCGAAGCGGAGGAAGCGTCAGCCGTTGTTACCCGGTCTGGGCACAAGTCCAGCCTACACTGGGCAGCAAAGTCGAAGATCCTCAGCCGACGACGTTGCCTCCCTCTGATGTCCTAAGGCCGTCTCAGCCTCCACCGGCAAATAAATCCAAGCCAAAGGAAACCCGTTTCGACAGGCCACTCCGTAACGACGCACCTCAGGGGCTGGAGAGACAATACAACTTTGACATATTAGCACAATTGGCTAATACGTCGACAAAGTTGTCATTATACGAGCTCCTAAGGCTCTCCAAGGATCTTCGTGTCGCATTGAACGAAGCACTCCAAAATAATGACGCCTACTTAGCCCAGGTCAAGCCTCCCGGGGAAGACTTGTCAGCAGATCTATAGGGCAGCGTTGGCACAGATGCAATGCCCAACATCATATTTACTCCACAGGACATGTTGATCAAGACCAACATGCATGATCGCCCCTTGTACTACACTAGATACATAGGCGACATCAAGGTGGATCGGATGCACATCGATCTTAGCTCGTCAATAAGCATCATCCCGAAAAGCTTGCTCCAACTTCTAGGTATCCCTATGCACCGGCTTGCAGCGACCAATACTGCCTTTAGCGGTTTCAACTCGGGAAGGAGCAATCCCCTAGGGAAGATCCGCCTGAAATGTCAGATTGGCAACCTAAAAACGGAGGTTACCTGCTATGTCATAGATGCATGATGTCCTACAACATCCTCCTGGGGCGTCCATAGATACATGACTACATGATCGTGCCATCCACACTTCACCAGTGCTTCAAGTATGTCAGTAAGCATGGCTTTATGAAGACTGAATTCGTCGACATTGATCCCTTCAAAGGGATTGAATCTTATTACTCTTTGGAGGCTTGTCTATATGACGAGTCCAAGAAACACATAACTGTCACGCCCCAGAACCAGAATACTAGTGAGCGGGGGACAGACATAGCCAGCAACGTACATTGAAGTGAATCCCACCTCGCAATACGGTCACGGTTGTCTAGATGCATGAGGGTTTACTACAAGCCAATAGTCTCTTAGGGTCAAGAACAAGCCTAGTGTCTCAATCTCAAGCAAACAAGTAAATATAACAAGATGGTAGATCATCAGACATACAAAGTAAGGCGTCCCATACATTACATATTCAGATGATCATGAAGCTAGTCATACAAAATGCGAAGACTAGCAAGAGTTTAAGTCATACATGATCAACCCTAGGATTTGTCAATCATGTTACAGCCCGTAGGCAGACAGTAAGTAAAGTTGCAAACGAGCTAACACTTGCTCGGCGGCTAAACACCTCAAAAGAATATTTTTACAAGGGAGTGGGAGAGCAAAATAAGAACCCACTCTTTGCCAGAATTACGCCTAGTGGTCACCATCTAGCAGGAAGGCTGGGAGATCCTCGGAAGCTGCTCCGAAATCTGGCCATACAAAACCAGCTGGGTCAGACCCCAGAAAGAGCAAGTGCCACAAAGGAGGCTTCACTTAAGAACTAAAAACTAGCATATTAGCACATAAGATCATGGATGAAATAACAAAAGACATGAATTAGGAAAACAGGATGATAAACGATAAGATAACTAAAGGACTATTCCGGTAACCAAGTTACAACCCGTAAACGAAATAAGGACCGAGGTTGTAACCCTTCACCTGAACGGAACTTTAGTCTCTAACCAATTATCGATAAAGTAAAGCATACACAAACATGTCCTGAGATAGCCATGTACTGGGTATAGGCAAGACAAGACAAGATGGGACTCCATCCAACATTCACGGCCAAGCAAGAGTACGTCTTGATAGTTAACTAACTAGGGTTATCACAAGCCTGGTTACTAGCAAGATGCAATGAGGTATACCTACGGCCATAAGTCCTGCAGACCATCCAGGTTATCCAGACGCAAGGTTCAACCTAAGAGTTATCATAACTTGTTAGGTGACTTGAGTGAAACACAAGACAGTGTGCATAATAATCGTTTCATGAAGTGCCCCACATGACAGTGAGCTGGAAATGTGCCCTACTCGTCGGCAGGCTATAAGTCCATCAGAGAAGGCACCCAGATAACGGGATTGCTTGTAGCCGAAATACCTCTCTATATGAACTACTTGATCAATCTAGTCAGATTCAGTATGTATCCCTGACCGTGGTCACCAGGGATACAAGTCCTAGACATGACGCGGACAAGACTGGTACCTTATACAAGCACATTCAATACAATCACCCAGGTGTCAAGATGAGAATTACTTAGCATGTCAAGTTAGCCGTCGCAACAGCGTTCATGAGTTACATGTCAAGATTACTTGTCAAGGGTGAACCACGATGGGTCACCATCATGTCATGTTATTTGTACTGGTTACTTGTTAGAAGTGCGCCACGACGGGCCACCATCCTGGTTTACTACTCATGATCATCACATCGTGTTCACATATCATGGCTATGCAGCATATCATTACACAACTAATATGCAGGTAAAGGAGAGACATAATCCTGAGTGCACCCTAACGGGCCACTGTTCCAAGTAGAAGACATGGCATAAGGAGTAAGGTACAATAACGTCGAAAAGGCATGGCAACTTGCATCATAAAAGAAGGAAATTCAAAAAGGAAAAAAAATGCCAAATCATCGTGCGTTCAAGGGCTATGCGCCCCCATGATTCTATGGGCCCGCATGATGGCTAACATATGCCAAGTCGTGCCAAGCCTAGCCGTGGCTCGTACAAATCGTGTCGCGTTCTTATATTAGCCATACCTAGAAAACCGTGCCATGACTAAGCAAATCGTGCTAAGTCGTGCCAAGTCGTGCCGAGTCGCGCCGCGGCTTGCACGAATCGTGTCATGCCTAGCCGTGGCACGCATGAGTCATGTCGTGATCGTGTGAGCAACTCATCGAAAATCATGAAACAACTTGGCAAAAGGGGCAAAACCCAAAAGATCACCAAAAGCCCAAATGAATGCTGCCCTGACCATTATGCGCCCAAAGGGGGGACTGTATGCGCCCACATGGTAGCCACTATGCGCCCACATGGTAGCCCCTATGCGCCCACTTGAGGGTAGTTATGCTCCCAAGGAAAGGAAGCAAGGCCCTAGGCCAGGTGCCAAGGAAAGTGCTGTGACATGCTTAGAAGTTCCTGCGCCAATACAAGGCTATGCGCCCACATAGGGATGCACCTATGCGCCCAAAGGGGGCATACATATGCGCCCACATGGGAGGATGGACTGCTTTGGGCGCATGGCAAGTTCATGCGCCCAAGCACTGTTCTTCTTCCCGACAGATCCGAGAAGAACGTAAAAATGGCCGTAGCTTCCGAGCTCCGCCAAATCTCCGTCCGGAGTCCAAATTCGAACTGCCATAGGTCAAAATGGGGTAGAACGAAATCTCTACGACATGGAACCATCAAAACTTACAAATGAAGAAGTTAAATAGATCAAAACTTCAAAATCTGAAAAAGGCAATTTCCTAGATCTACAAAAACCCATGCACCAAAATGAAAATCTTCAAGTTCTAAGGTGGTTTAGAATCATGCTAAAAAGCCATTGGAACCATCAAAATGGGTTCTTAAGTGAGAGCAAGGTCCACTTGCCTATGGAGGGGGAGAGGTTTTAATGGAGAAGAAGGAGTTATGAAGAATAATGAGGAGAGAGAAAAGTAGGTGGGTTTATAAATGGGGATGGTGGTAGGTAGGGGTTTACCATGATGAACCATGGAAATAAACCAAGTCAAACCAATAATGAACCAAGTCAAACCATGATATGCCATTATGAACCTAAACAAGATTAAACCAAAATTAGCTAGCAAGACAAGATAAGAAAAATACGTGTCAGGATTCCTTACACGTATACCAGAAATACGTACAACGAAAAACAGAGGTGACAACTCTACCCACCTTAAAAGAATTCTGTCTTCGGAATTTAATCAAGAGGCTAGAGATGTCGAGCAAGCTATACTAATCACATGCAAGTTATAACTAAGCAATCAATCAAGCAATCATTCATGCAAGCAATGAAGTTGAAGGCATAAGGCATAAGAAGACATTATACCTTACGAGTCAAACAGGTCGGGATATCGCGATCGGATATCATCCTCACGCTCCCACGTTGACTCACCCAAAGAGTGATGACCCCAAGATATACAAATATTTGCCCATATGATTCTTATTCAAAATTTAAGGAAATAAGGTTACTACAAAAGTGATGCATTTAGTATATAACCCTAACAATCTTCCACTTATACTCAAAGCATTGCTTTTCAGTATACTGTTACAAATCTTCCACTTATACTTAAAGCCATGCTGCTACACATCTGACTTCCATTCCCTCAATATGAAGCAAATATGAATAATCAAGTAAGAGAAGGACTTCAACCAAAATTATGCTAATACCAGTATTTGGTGTGAAAGTGAAGCAAGTGATTCTGAAAAAAAAGAGACCTCACAACACTGCAAATCTATGCTTCATGGCTACAGATACGAAGGTAACTTCAAATCCACTCTATGAAGATTTTATATTTGATGAGTTATCTGATGCATTCAGAAATTTATTAGAAGATCAAAAGAAGATGATGGACATATATAAATGTGCTAAGAATGAACTAAAAATAATACACTCGGAATATACTAAACTATCTCTAATACTAGAAGATATTAGAGATAAAAGCTTTGCTATTAACATGGATGAGATTTCTTCTTTAAAATTGAGATTATATGACACTTTTAATGAGCTTGAGAAAGCAAATAAAGGAAATATAAAACTCAAAGATATCTAACTCAAGAGAACACAAATCACACAGCTAAACACAAACACAGTACGTCTAATACCGCTAGAACTTCCAGAGATCATGCATTCATGTATAAGTTTCCTCACAAGAAGTCTTACTCTATTTCAAAAACTTATATACATAATTGTTGACTTTCACTGGCACAAACGCATCTGCTACATATCACTACTGTGGTTTGAAAGGACATGTATCACATCAGTAAAAAAAATAAGGAAGTTAGTAGACATGCATATATATGTTGGGTTTCCTAAGACTGACACATTATTTGCCATGACAAAAGGTTATACAAACTTTTTTGTATATAAAACATATAAAAGAGTACAATCGATTCCTAAACAGGAGATCTAAGTATAAAGTTTTCTGGGGAAGTGTGACGGTAGAGATTGAGCACTACAGCAGCTCCTTTACTCCGTTGACAATCTGACGACGAGTTGAACTTGCTATGGCTTTTTGGTGCTCGTGATTGGAACTCTGGGGTTGCCAATCAAGAGGATAGGATTGTGACGGTAGGATTGTGAAGATTTCAGAGCCTTTTTATCCAAGGAAAACACCTTCTATTTATAGGAAAGCACATATACGATGTGCATATGGATTGTGCAGGAATGCTGCATGTAGAGATATGAGAGAATCTCGAAGTTGCACGGTGAAGGCTGCTGCTGAGCTGCCACGAGGCAGACGCTGGAATTCTTTTTTATCAAGATCTTGGGAGGAATTATCAACATGAGGGAATAAACGACATGTGGTGTGTGTTTACTGTTGATCGGATGAACCTGAGCAGATTCTGTTCCTATCCCTGAAGTTGGATTTTATCTTATCTTAGGGGGCCACTAATTTAAACAAACCTATTAGATATGGCCCTCGTCTATAACAACAAATTTTGTCCTTACTTGTGGTTTAAATAAACCGATAGGATATTGCTCTTATCAATAGAATCAAACTATGTCCTATCTTAAGAGCGGTGGTTTTTAAACAAACCAATCTGAAAAGACATAAACACCCGTCTGACCACTTGGAACCACGTCATCCCGTAAGACTGTGCTTCTATACGAGCTGCGCTTTTGGCAAGGCTTTGAGGTTACTACGCTTCTGGGCGATAAGTAGACTGTGCTGCAGGCGACGAAGTCATTGTGCTTTTAGAGCGACGAGTGGACAAGTGCTTCAGGCAACGGGAGTCACTACGCTTTTATTCGACGAATGAAAAAATGCTTCAAGCAACGGAGTTACTGTGCTTTTAGAGCGACAAGTGGATACGTACACATATACCAAGATATGTAATACGAACTACGGGCATTACAACTCTGCCCACCTTAAAAGAATTCCGTCCTCGTAATTTAATTAAGAGGCTAGAGAGGCAAGGACAAGCTATACTAATCACAGACAAGCTATACTAAGTAGTCCACCATGCAATCATTCATTCAAACAAGGAATTGAGAGCATAAGGCATAAGAAAGACATTATACCATACGAGTCAAACAGGTCGGGATATCGCGATCGGATATCATCTTCACGCTCCCACGTTGACTCGCCTAGAGAGTGATGACCCCAAGCAACACAGACTAAACTAATAGTCTTGTTCTTGAGTATCTTCTCTCTCTGGTCCAATATAGACACGGGCCTCTCCTCATACGAAAGGTTGGTTCCAACAACCAATTCCGAATAATCCAGGATGTGGCTCGGGTCCGGGATATACCGTCGTAGTTGGGATACATGTAACACGTTATGTACCTCACTTAGCAACGGCGGAAGAGCGAGACGATAGGACACATCACCTACTCGCTCGAGGATATCGAACGGCTCTATATACCTAGGACTAAGCTTTTCCCGTACGCTAAAATGAATGACGCCACGGTTAGGCGAGATCCTAAGGAATACGTGGTCGCCGACAGAAAATTCAAGGGGGCGCCGATG
>JANAVB010010720.1:0-37840 GCA_029216955.1 Iris pallida
ACGAAAGGTTGGTACCAACAACCATTCCGAATGATCAAGGACATGGCTTGGATCGGGATGTACCGTCGTAATGGGATACATGGAATACGTCATATACCTCACTTAACACGACGAAAGAGCGAGACGATAGAACACATCACTACTCGCTCAAGGATATCGAACGGCCCTATGTACCAGGACTAAGCTTCTCCGTACGCCGAATCGAATGACGCTACCGGTAGGTAGATCCTAAGGAACACATGGTCGTCGACTGAAAACTTAAGGGACGCCGATGAGAATCGGCCCAATGGCGCTGGCGATCTTGGGCAACTCGAAGATGATATCTGACTTGTTGACCACCTCGATTCTGCATAATCATCTCTGGACCAAGCATCTGTCTCTCGCCGACATTATCCTAAGTTAAAGGCGATCTGCACTTCCTGCCATACAGTGTCAAAGGGTGCCATCTGGATACTAGCCTGGAAAACTGTTGTTATAGAGGAAACTCACGAGATGCAGGTGATCTTTCCTACGAACCACCGAAGTCGAGTGTAATGACCGCAATATATCTTCAAGAGTCTGGATCGTACGTTCTGACTGACCATCTGTCTGCGGATGATAAGCTGAACTGAACTTAAGATGAGTCCCCAAGCTCTCTTGAAGACTCTGCCAAAAGTGCGATGTGAATCTTGAATCTCTGTCTGATATGATACTAACTAGTACCATGCAATCTGATAATATGCCTGAGGTACATCTGCAATCTGATCCGTCGACTGACCAATTCTGATGGAGGAAAATGAGCTACCTTCTTAAGTCGATCAACTATAACCAGATAGCATCTCTCCAGCTGGGATTTAGGTAACCCAGTTACAAAATCTATGGTAATGTGCTTCATTCTATTCTGGGATCGGTTAAAGGTTGAAGAAGTCCAGATGGTCTCTAATGTTCAGCCTTAACTTGTTGGTATACTAAACAACGAGAGACAAACGAGCTATCTCCCTCTTCATGCCATTCCACCAGAAATGTTGACGGATGTCTCGGTACATCTTCGTGCCACCGGGATGAATTGAATACTGAGAACTGTGAGCCTCTACCATGATCTCCTGTCTGATATCACCACTGGGTACACAAAGATGACTCTCATGTCAGAGAGTACCATCTTCGTGATATAACTCTGGTCTCCGTCCTGTTACACATTCTGTCCTAAGCCGTTGAAGCTTAGAATCCATTGATTGTGCCATCTTGATCCGCTCAACTATGCTGGACTGAACTTGCATGCTGGCCATCAATGCCACATTGGTAGGAAGAACTATTTATACCCATCTTCTGAAGATCTGCTAATAACTCTGGCTGCGCTGTTAGAAAATAAACTCAGCTTTCTGCTCAATGCATCTGCTACAACGTTGGCCTTCACAGGATGATACTGTAAGTTGATGTCATAATGACAAGTAGCTCTAGCCATCTTCTCTGACGCATATTAAGATCCTTCTGGTAAACACATACTTCAGACTCTTGTGGTCGGTGAAGATCTCCACCCGATCCCCATATAAATAATGCCTCCAAAGCTTCAATGCAAAAACTACTGCTGCTAATTCCAAGTCATAGGTAGGATAATTCCTCTCATGGTCATGAAGCTGATGTGACGCATAAGCGACTACCTTACCATGCTGCATCAAGACGCATCCAATCCTCTACCGGAAGCATCACAATAAACTGAAATCCTTCAGTCCCATCTGGAAGCGTGAAAATGGGTGCCGTCATCAATCTCTGCTTCAACTTCTCAAATGAACTGACACTCTGTTGTCTAAGCAAACTGTACATCCTTGCGGATCAACTGCGTCGGTGGTGCTGAAATCCGAGCGAAGTTTGAGACAAATCGGTAATAGCCAGCCAATCCTAGAAAACTCCGAACTTCTGCGACGGTACTGGGAACAGGCCATGATTCTATTCGCCACTATCTTCTGGGTTCTACTTCCACTCCACCTCTGGTGATAATATGACCTAAGTACGAGATACGATCCAGCCATAACTCATTTACTGAACTTTGCGTACAACTGGTGCTCTCTAAGAATCTGAAGAACTACACGAAGATGCTGCTCATGATCTGCCTCATTCTTGCTATGACTAAGATGTCGTCTATAAACACTATCACAAACTGGTCCAAATAAGGCATGAAGATACGATTCATGAGGTCCATGAATACGGCTGGCGCATTGGTCGCTCCAAATGGCATAACAAGGAACTCTCAATTCCCATATCTGGATCTGAATGCTGTCTTCGGGATGTCTTGCTCTCTAACTCTGATCTGATGGTACTGACCGCAAGTCAATCTTTGAGAATACTGTCGCTCCTCTGAGTTGATCAAATAAATCATATATCCTTGGTAGAGGATATATGTTCTTGACTGTTACAGAGTTCAAGGTACGATAATCAATACATAATCTTGACGTACCATCTTTCTTTTTTACAAGAAGTATCGGAGCTCCCCAAGGTGATCCACTAGCACGAATGAATCCCTTGGTTCTGAGTTCTTCAATCATTTTGTACAAGATCTCTAACTCTGAAGGTGCCATCCTGTAGACTCCCCGTGACACTGGTGCCGTCCCTGGAAGCAAATCAATGGTGAACTTTATCCCTCTCTAGAGGCATGCCTGGAAGCTCTTCGGGGAACACGTCTGGGAACTTTAACGACTCTGGGAAACTGAACTGCCACTACTACTGCCATCCGCAATACTGGGGAGAAGGTTCTACTTCGCCCCTGGAAAATAAAAACTCCGGTTCGCCGGGAATACCAAAAATAATCATGCCAATATGGCAGTCTATTCTTGCGTATTGCTCCTTCAACCAATCCATTCCTAGGACCACATCATAATCGACCATCAGAAATTCTATCAACCTGGCGGAAAACTCTCTACCGCTAACTACGATTCAACACAAGGAAAACACTCTATCTACTCCCACAAGACCGTTACCAGTAAGTATTGAGCCTTACTGATATGACTCGGGCTTCAGTCCTATCCGTATAGCGAATCGTGCAGACATAAATGAATGCGATGCACTGAATCAAATAATACTGATGCTGAAAAAGAGTTGACGAGATGGTACCTGCCACTACCTCACCTGAAGCTAACTCTTCCTCCACGGTCAAAGCCATAGCCTGACCTTACCTTTTGGTGCTGGTCCCCTCTGCTGGTGACCTCTCTGCCTGTTCTGAATCTGAGCTTGGACATACTGTTGAGCCTGAGCGGCAATGGCCTCGGAGGCTGGTACTGCTGTTGCCTGGTGCTGGACCCCTAACTGATGGACTGGTTAGGTTTGATGATGATGAATTGGCTCTATTCGGATAGGACCCTATCTTGTGATCCGGTGCCCCACAAGCCAAGCACAATGTTACAAACAGAACAGTATTATAATGTAGGACTTAGATGTAGTCCTAGGAGAACACTTTTGTTTATCTGGGTCCCTGTGTCGATGGAGCGAGTGGTAATACATTGACTCCGTTGACGATCTAACGACGGTTCTCGGTTCTCTGAAGGTATAAGTTGCTCTGGGTGCTGGAGCTTACAGAGAGGAAGAAGACGTTGAGTGTCTGTATCTGCCTCTCACTGTGTATGTAGGTCTCTGTCCGTAGGTGTGTCTCTGTGTGTGTATAGAAGAAGGATAATTCTCCTTATTTATAGCTTGCAGGCTGGCTGCTCATGCGCGCATATGTAGGATGCGCCTGTACATGGGAACGCCACGTGGTTGAAGCTGCGGGGGGCGTATGGATATGTACCATCATTTGTGGGTTGAATCCTTCATGCTGCTTTTGTGGGCTGGCACGTAGCAGGGAGAGGATCTTTCTGTTGTTGAGATCTTGGGTGATTAGCACCCCTTCATTGGCTGAATTGAGTCAAAGGACACGTGGCGCATGCCCGTTGCTCAAAGATCGCGGATTTGGTGGAGAGTAATATGATAGAATATGCCTGGGATTGGGCGTATGAGAAGACTTTGGCTCACAACTTTCATGAGTCATGAACCAGTCTGGACGTACGACTTTTGAGGCACATACGAGTCTTCATGCGCATGGCCTGAGGCGCATGTGAGTGGTTGATCGGCCACGTGGGTCGTAACCGTCGGAGGAAAGTAATGATGATGCTGATGTCAGCGACGCTTCGTCTTCTACAAAAGCTGCTAACTGTCTAGTCCTCGAGGGAAGTACTGCCAACTCTGTCACTTGAGCATTAATTGCTTGATGGATGACGAGCTGAAATGGACACATTTTTGTATTTTGATTAGGACGCATAGATCTGTGCTCTGTTGGGCGCATCCATACGGGGCGCTTTAGAACCGACGGGCACGTCTGTATGATGTACGGTGTCTGACCGACGCATCCGTTTGTATGGCGCATCTTTATTGGTCCGTCTTTTGTGTTCTTTAAGTGCTTTAAATAGCTGTTTTAACTTGGCTGAATTCGAAGCGTCAGGTTCATCACCATAAATGCAAATTTATTGCACGAGATTCGGAGAGTCCGCCACTTGGCGCATGGGTTTGATTTGCCCGGCCTATAAATAGTGGCAAGGAGAGAGTTTGCCTCTCGTTCTCTCACGTCTTCCCGAATGAACTTGTTTGCTCGAGCACATTCTGTTGACGAGATGCTCCCGAGGGTGAAGATGCGACACATTGTCTTCATTCATGCACTCGTGAAGGTGACTGTTACATCCAAAAGTCGGGGTCGAGGGCTTCTGAGGCAGGGAAGGTGCCTTGCATCCAAAGATCGGGATGCTCGAGCCCTGTCTCCGTTATGCTGGAAGAGCCGTAGATCGAAATTGTGGTACTCCCGGCTTTGGAGGCTTTTTTCTGCCAGAGTGGGTATTGTCCATTCTGGTTGTGTTAAAAGCTGCTCCTTTAGCCGCGGATCGATTGCGGTGCTCCTCTTCCTTGGGCTTTGGAGAGCTCTTCCTCCTGCAAGAGTCGGGTTGATCGTCCACTTCTGTTCTGCTCAATAAATGCTTCATTAGTCAAAGCATTTGATCGGGTCGAAGTAAGACGCATATGCTGAGACTTCATGATGCGCATAACTGAGACGCTGAAGAGATGCGCCTGACTGAAACGCTGAAGACTGCGCCTGACTGAGACGCTGAAGAGACACGCCTGATTGAGACGCTGAAGTGATGCGCCTGCCTGATGATGCGCCTGGTGGAGGGCGCATAGCAGTTTGCGGCGCCTGGCTGTAGTCTTAGGATCTTTCTTTTTGTAGAAATTCTCCTATATAAAGCCTTTTAGACATGTAATAGACTTTTATATGAATAAAAAAAATTCTATTTTGCTGTCTATACTTTTGCTGTCTTGATGTGTCAAGTACTTCGTTTGAGTTTTCTGGTACATGTTCTGAGTAGTATTTGAGCGTATAGGAATTCTGGCACATAGATGCGCCCTGAAATTCCATGCTTCTACAAGACCCCCTTCAAAGTTTTTAAAACTTTTTGTCAAGTTTTGGAATACTTTGACTAAGAAGCATGGTGGTGTCTTCAACGGGGCGCATGACAGTTCGGGCGCATGATTACTCCGTGCATCAGTGATGGGGCGCATGCTCCTCTCAGTTAATAAAATGATAACGCTTCGAAGTAATCACAAAAGATTAATGATGATCTTTTTGGATTATTTGCAGTTATCATTTCGCAGAACCCCAAGCGGTGGCTGACGTCACTCCTCATCGGTTTCCGCGTATGCCCAAGCCTATAAATAGGCGTTTGATGGAGAGAGAGTTCTTCTCCTCTTTGCTTTTCTTCTCTAGAGTTCTTCTTTCGAAAAATCCTAACTTCTTCTTTCACGAGATGATCCCCAAAACTCCTCGCGGTGGTGCTGGCAAGAGGAAGGATCCTGCAGAGTTCGTCGAGGAGGACGCTCCTGTCACCATTGTGACTCCGGCCGATGTTCGGCCTGCGGTGACGGGTGGGTGTGATCTCCCAAATTTTTTAGACGAGTCTGTAGCACATGGATGAGTTGCATGTTGCTGTGCCCTAACTCTTCGTCGCTGACGCACATGGGCTTCTGTCCTGATGATGCGTGAAGCTATTCCACCGACGCATGGGTTTAGGCCCTGATTATGTGCCGAGGTTTCACTGCTGACGCGCATGGGTTTAGACCCTGATGATGCGCTGAAGCTTCACTGCTGACGCACATGGGTTTAGGCCCTGATGATGCGCTGAAGCTTCACTGCTGACGCGCATGGGTTTAGGCCCTGATGATGCGCCGAAGCCTCACTGCTGACGCGCATAGGTTAAGACCCTGATGATGCGCTGAAGCTTCACTGCTGACGCACAAGGGTTTAGACCATGATGATGTGCTAGGCTGCTTGACACACCCAATATTTGTCTTCTTAAAGCCTCTATGTTGCCTGACTTTTGTCTTTGTTGTGTCAGTGTCGATGACTATCCCTTTGTTGAATGAAGTCCTTCTGGATGCTTCTCTTTGCCAAATGGGGGTTGATTTTGACGAGAAGGTTATTAACCCCGCGAAGGATGCTATCCTACTGAATCAGCCTTCTGAGAGAATATTGCAAATCCGGGATCAGTCACCTGTTTTTCTCCAAAGTATGATGGAGAGCGGCAAACTGAAATCCGCCGAGTCCGAGGATGCAACTTTCTTGAAACCTGCCTTTCTGTTTGGTGACCGCTTGACCTCCACCGAGGTGAAGGTACTGAAGATCAAGGAAAATGGTTCTTCTCTGCGAAGGACATGGTTCTGTACATGCGGCAACTTGAACGTCAATTGCCGCTGACGGCCTTCTACCGTTTGGCTTCCAAGAGAAGGATGCCATGGAACTTACTCCTTCTCAAGGAGGGGCAGTGGGGGGTACCCTTTCGATTGATGTTACTTCGAATCAAAGGGATACTTTGGCCGCTTCACGAGCCGGGACCTAGTTCAGTTACCGAACTTTGCGTCCTGGGAGCCTTTATAGTGATGTTCCTAATGACACCTTTGCCTTTGGTGCTTCGACCTTTGCAAATGGATGTTAGCGTCGAAGGTCATGTATCCGAAAGGAGGCTTTAGGGTTGAGGGCTGGTGTCACCACGTGTCGAAGTGGGACGAGTTGACCCTTTGGATGTTGTCGAAGTTCAAGGCTGAGCTTAAAGAGATTGGGCTAACTGCCGCTATCCGGGCCACACAGGCCGGCGTGGATCTCAACAAGCCTATGTTCCTTGCACACTTGGAAATGTTAATACCCAGACTGGCACTTTCTTTACTCCAGTGGGGGAGTTGGGATTGGCTCTCCATGAGATGTATGAGATGTCCAAGCTTCCCTGGGGCTCGGAACCGTACGAGGAATTTTTCCGACAAATGAAGAGATCCTTGTTCTGGAAAAGAAGGACCCGGAGATGATGGCTGTCTTCAAAGAGGTGGCGAGCCATCATTATTTGATGCAACGAAAGGACAAAGACAAGGCACAGCCTCATGTGACTACTTGGAGGGATTACGTCTTCAAGCAGGACCTGGCGGACTCTTCAAAGATTCGGTTTACGACTCCGTAGGGGTTGAAACCGCAGAAGTAACCTCCAAAATGAGCCGACTATGCGAGAAGGTCCCCCGTTCAAATGAGAGTGGCGAAGATGTATACAGCTGTTTCTGGCATTGCGTGCATCGGATGTCATCCAAGGCAGTGTTGACTGCATACTTGATGATATGGCACCGAGACTGTGTGTTCTCGGGCAGATCTAGCTCGGGAGGCTGACTTCGTCTCCAGGATGAAGATCCACAGGGGCTTGACTACCCACAGCTATGTCCGGGAGGCTGACTTCGTCTCCAGGATGAAGATCCACAGGGGCTTGACTACCTCCAGCTTCTTCTGAGATTCTTTCTCCCCCGAGTGCCCTCAAACACTTCTGAGGACGGGACAGTCGTCTTGGTCTTCCTCGGCTGGCTCTTGGATGAGGACAAAGTCGAGGAGCCAGTCGCCTTCCGAATTGACGGGGAGTTGGAGACTATGTTGCAAGAAGCAACCTGTAGTTCTGGCTCCACTTCGGTTGACACCTTCTTTCCGAGGCAATATTGAAGAGGTGTTGATGATTACAGCCGCTGGAATACAGACTGCCTTGGTGGAACTGCTGTCTTACAACAACAGTTGATGGTGACAACAGCACAAGTGTGCCCTATGAGGGGCGCATTGTGCTTGTCAGTCGACTCTTCTAATCTGCGCTTGTGACTGATCACATTACGCAAATATTGGAGGAGAGTGCCACCTTCGTACCCCCATCAGGCGCATGGTAAGGCCAAGCGCCGGGGCGGTCAAGTAAGAGTGCCACCTTCACACCCCCATCAGGCGCATGGTAAGGCCAAGCGCCGGGGTGGTCAGGTGAATGCTGCGACCCCTGAACCAACGCAGAAGATGCGCTCAGATCAGTAGTAGGGGTACAACATTTACAGTAACTTGAACCATCCACAGACGCACATCCAATGTAGGCGCCGGGGTTCAAGACCACAAATTTGCCTTGCTCGACTTGGTTGTGAACGCAACAGATGCGCCCAAGTGAGGCAAGGACTTTGAAGATCAGCTCGTTACTGGCGCAGAAGCACCCGAGTCGATCTTATAGCTTACCATCAGCAGCACGCATGATTGTGAGCGCATGCTTCTGGTTTGCTGTCGGCATAGCACGTTTGAGGCGCATGGCCCGTTCTGCCTTGGACTTCTTCGTACCAGCCCACTGGGGTGCATAGTACTCAGAGTCCAAATTCTTCTCGCCACGACAGCAAGTGAGTCTGTCAAAGACAGAAGCCTTCTGTGGCACATCAGAGTTACTGTGCAGGGGTTAGATGTGTCTTGCTTCGTCAGTGCATCTTCCTTGTCTGAGAAGGAGATAGCTAGGGAATGTGGTCAGCACCACGCTTTCCCGAGAGATGCGCTGCACCGGTGGGCACCTGGCCGCTGAGGACGTCAGCGAGAAGGGTGGACTGCATCGGCGTATCCCCTTCAGTGGTGGTGCCAGGGGCCTCAACCTTGCGCACCCAGACTTGGCGAGTCTTCTTCGGCTTTGGCAGCCACTTCGAAGGACTTGCGCTGCCTTCAGAGATGAACTCCTTATACGCCTGTTGATTGAGGCGTACGAATAGCATCTTGTGGGAGGAGCCCACCTTCACGTCGTCGGATTGTGACACAGCTTTCTCGGTGGAGGAGAAAGAGGTCCCCAGCAGAGTCGCCAGCTTGTTTGCCATTAAAATCTTTTTATTGCAATTTCAATTACAAACAGAACAGTGTTACAATGTAGGACTTAGATATAGTCCTAGGAGAACACTTTTGTTTATCTGGATCCCTGTGTCGATGGAGCGAGTGGTAATGCGTTGACTCCGTTGACGATCTGACGACGGTTCTCGGTTCTCTGAAGGTCTGAGTTGCTCTGGGTGCTGGAGCTTGCGGAGAGGAAGAAGACATTGAGTGTCTGTATCTGCCTCTTCACTGTGTATGATGGAACTGGGGATTCCCAGGACCCTTTCTTTAGTGTACGTGTTGATCGATAGAAAGTTAAACAGATCTAATACGTGTTCTAACCCTTCATAGGCGAAAACTAGGGTTCACGAATTATACCTGCGGCGGAAAGGAGACAAGTAATTCCTGGCAATCTCGAATGGACGACCCCAATATCTTCTGCACGTATTCCTTCCTCGAGTTGGACGTCGTGTGGGCGACGATCTTCCAACCTTTTTCTCCTTGGCAGCACTTTCTTTCTCTCCTTACGTGAATCACGAATTTAGGGAAAATTTAGATTTTGATCGGTAATCTGGCGGCCAGAGAATAGAGGATATATAGGCTACGGCAGGGACCATGAGGAGACATTAGGGTTAGGCCTCCTAACGGATCTGGATATCCCGTGTTCAGCCCGAACACACAATCCAGTCCCATTAACAATAGCTCGGTCCACTAATGAGCTATTGTTGCACTACCTCCCTAATCCCAAATTATGTTTGTGGGCTCCTTTTATTATATGCTCGTTTGGCTCCCCATGTTAAGATATCGTATGTCCGTCGATCAAATTAAGTTACAACTATATTGATTCGACATCTTTTATTCTTAAGTAGTACCGCTCAACTTTATTTGTCATATCGGATATAATCCACCTGTAGGGTTTACATGACAATCCTTATGAGCTCCTTAAGAGGACATCATCAACCCGATGTATCGGGACATGGATTCTATTTATAATCAACAGCCCATCATACATACAAATTATTACCCAATTCATAGAGGTTGTTGATCCATAATGAATCTCACTCTTTTATGAGTCAAAGTAATACACATTGCATATACATGTCCGTTATTATATCCGGATTAAGAGTACAAGCATCCATAATAACAGAGGTGTTTGCTCTTATGTAGTCAGTACAAAGAGAACAACCTCAAGTGGTTCTGTTCAATACACACAAAGTGTACTAGTGTAAACCTATAGTCAAGATAGACTAATACCAGATTACACTACAACATTTCCAATAGATTGTCCAAGTCCATCTAGGTTGTGAACTATTTATATACTCCATAGGAAACTGATAATATGATCTTATGTGTGACACACACACCATATTATCTACAATATAGAATATCAGACATTTGCATGAACACTTGCAACAAATACAATATGCAAATATTTGCCCATATGATTCTTATTCAAAATTTAAGGAAATAAGGTTACTACAAAAGTGATGCTTTTAGTATATAACCCTAACAGTATGTAGGTCTCTGTCCGTAGGTGTGTCTCTGTGTGTGTATAGAAGAAGGAAATGATCTCCTATTTATAGCTTGCAGGCTGGCTGCTCATGCGCACATATATAGGATGCGTCTATACGTGGGGACGCCACGTGGTTGAAGCTGCGAAGGTGCATGGATGATGCGCCATCATTTGTGGGTTGAATCCTTCATGCTACTTTTGTGGGCTGGTACATTGCAGGGGAGAGGATCTTTCTGTTGTTGAGATCTTGGGTGATTAGTACCCATTCATTGGCTGAATTGAGTCAAAGGACACGTGCGCATGTCCGTTGCTCAAAGATCTCGGATTTGGTGGAGAGTGATATGATAGAATGCGCCTGGGATTGGGTACATGAGAAGACTTTGGCTCACAACTTTCAGGAGTCATGAACCAGTCTGGCGCACGGCTTTTAAGGCGCATGCGAGTCTTCAGGCGCATGGCCGCTGAGGCACATGCGAGTGGTTGGTCGGCTACGTGGGTCGTAACCGTCGAAGGAAAGTAATGATGATGCTGATGTCAGCGACGCTTCATCTTCTGCAAAAGCTGCTAACTGTCTAGTCCTCAGGGGACGTGCTGCCAACTCTGTCACTTGAGCATTAATTGCTTGATGGGTGACGAATCAAATGGGCGCATGGGTCCATTTTGATTAGGACGCATAGATCTGTGCTCTGTTGGACGCATCCATACGGGGTGCTTTGGAACCGACGGACACGTCTGTACGATGTACGGTATCTGACCGGCACATCCGTTTGTATGGTACGTCTTTATTGGTCCGTCTTTTGTGTTCTTTAAGTGATTTAAATAGCCATTTTGACTTGGCTGAATTTGAAGTGTCAGGTTCATCACCATAAATGCAAATTCATTACACGAGATTCGAAGAGCCCGACACTTGGCGCATAGGTTTGATTTGCCCGACCTATAAATAATGGCAAGGAGAGAGTTTGCCTCTCGTTCTCTCACGTCTTTTCGAATGAACTTGTTTGTTCGAGCACATTCTGTTGACGAGATGCTCCCAAGGGTGAAAATGCGACGCATTGTCTTCATTTATGCACTCGTGAAGGTGACTGTTACATCCAAAAGTCGGGGTCGAGGGCTTCTGAGGCAGCGGAAGGTGCCTGTTGCATCCAAAGATCGGGATACTCGAGCCCTGTCTCCGTTATGCTGGAAGAGCCGCAGATCGGAATTGTGGTGCTCCCGGCTTTGGAGGCTCTTTCTTCTGCCAGAGTAGGTGTTGTCCATTCTGGTTGTGTTGAAAGCTGCTCCTTTAGTCGTGGATCGATTGTGGTGCTCTCTTCTTCCTTGGGCTTTGGAGAGCTCTTCCTTCCTGCAAGAGTCGGGTTGATCAGTCCACTCCTGTTCTGCTCAATAAATGCTTCATTAGTCGAAGCATTTGATCGGGTCGAAGTAAGGCGTATATGTTGAGACTTTATGATGCGCATAACTGAGACGCTGAAGAGATGCGCCTGACTGAAACGCTGAAGGTTGCGCCTGACTGAGACGCTGAAGAGACACGTCTGACTGAGACGCCGAAGTGATGTGCCTGTCTGATGATGCGCCTGGTGGGGGGCGCATGCCCTGATGATGCGCCTGGTGGGGGCGCATGAAAGTTTGTTGCGCCTGGCTGTAGTCTTAGGATCTTTCTTTTTGTAGAAATTCTCCTATGTAAAGCCTTTCCTTAGACATGTAATAGACTTTATATGAAATAAAAATCTTCTTTTGATGTCTATACTTTTGTTGTCTTGATGTGCCAAGTACTTCGTTTGAGTTCCCTGGCGCATGTTCTGAGTAGTATTTGAGCGCATAGGAATTCTGGCACATAAATGCACCCTGAAATTCTATGCTTCTACTGATCTGATCTAAGAATCTTAATCTTTCTATCTAACTAGTTCTCAGCTTCAGACTTATAGACCTTAAATCTGTCTAGAACTTCATCTTTGGTTTTAAGAAGGTAGGTGTAACAATACTTTGAATGATCATCTATAAAAGTGACAAACTATTTTCTACCGCCTCGGGTTAAAATCCTATTGGAATCACAAACATCGCTATGAATAATTTATAGAAGTTCGGAATCCCTTTGGACAGATTTGAAAGGTAATCTAGTGTGTTTGGCTTGAACACAAATCTCATATTTGTTTTATCATCAATAGGAGTCTTAGGAATAAGATCTAAGTTCATCATTCTTTTAATAGATCCTAAATTCACATGACCTAGTCTACCATGCCAAATATTTGAGGATTCAATATTTACAACAAAAGAAGGATTTAAAATTTTATTCATAGTACTCAAAATGAAGAGTTTATCTTTTATAAATCCTTTCCCCATAAAAGTTAATTCTTAGAAAAAAAAACTACTTTATTGGCCTCCATTACAATTTTGTATCTTGGGGCTAAAAGTAGGGATCCACTAACTAGGTTTCTCCTAACCGACGACATATGAAACACATCATGGAGAGGTAAAAAAATTTCTGATGTTATCTTCAGATATATTCTTCATATTCTTACGATTTGTGCCGTTGAACCATATCCTAGAGTCACTGTCTCCTCCACCTGATTTCTGATAGTCTGAAAAAAGGTATGATTAAACGAAACGTGAACATTAGCTACGGAATCCAACCACCAATCATCAGAATGGTAAGAGATATTGACTACAGGTTGATAGCTTACAGACCTGAATGAGCTAGATGATCCATTCAGAATCACGTTAGCCTCTGGCTTGCCTTTTCCTTTGGAGGAGATCTTGACAGGTTCTTTCTTCCTTTGAAAGCAATTGATGGTCGTATGGTTTGTTCTACCACACACAAAACAAAATCTTCTTTGATCCTGAGTCTGACCAAAGTTTCTAGGTTTCTGAGGTTGATGGTGTTGAGGGTTCTGATGATGAGGATTTTGGTAATGAGAGTTTTGGTGATTTGGTTGAAAACTCTGCTTCTTTTTGAAGGAGTTTTTTTTGGGTTTGAGATGGTGGTTAGCCTTGGATTTGCCATGGCTTTCTACAAGGTTTATCCTAGCTGTGGCATTAGACCTAGTTTTGGACTTAACCTATACTCCTCTTTTGTTCTAAGTCTCTTTAGAGCTTGAGGGTATGTAATAGTCCCTTGTAGATGGAGGAGATCCTTTGCCACATTAGACCAAGAAGGAGGACGTTTTTCTATCAAGCATCATATTTTATGCTAAGTAGAAAAAAATGTACCTTTGGCTTGAACATGCCTAAGGTGCTCTTGAAATTCATGAATTTGGTCATTGATAGGTTTATTATCTACCATGACATATCTGTTGAATGTGGAGGAATTGAATCTTTCAATTCCAGCATCAGTCACAACCATATTCATCTTCCAAAGCATCCCAGAGTTCTTTAGCGCTTTTGTATTCAAAAAATATGTCATAAAGAGACTCAGTCATAGCGCTTAAGATTATGTGGAAGCAGTGGTAGTCTATTTCCTTAAGGGTCTTGGGTTTTGAGGAAGAGGAGGACTTGGATACCCCTATGTCACACTCAATTTTATCAGAATCATTTGTGATGGGTGTTGACCCATCAATGACAGAGATTAGACCTAAAGTGGTAAGCCAAAACTTCATTTGGCTCTGCCACCTCTTGAAGTAGGTGCCATTGAACTTTACAGGTTTAGTAGTGAATGTCTCTTCCTTGACAGTCATGATTTCTAAAAATATGTAAAAATTTATATTTACTCAATAAGGTGGTTTAAGCTAAAAATAACAATTCAAATGATTTTAGTAATTCAGCTTTAAATTTTTAGTTTTTCAAGTTTTGATTATGTTGGATTAGCTGTAGGGGCCGGATCCCAGCAAGCGGAGGTCCACTAGAAATGCTTAAGTACCGGTCGCTTAGACAATTAACGCCCTGTTGACAGAACCCTTTCGACTTGTACCCAAACAAATCTCTACTTTAGAAGTTTAAAAATTAAAGGAATTTACTAAATCAATTAAATATTTGCTTTAGCCTAAATTGAACTCTTGAGTAAAAGAAAACTTGTATTGACCAAAGGGTATAATATTGTGAAATTTACAATATGTATTACCAAGATATGCTGACAGAATATGTAATGAGTGCCAAATTAAAGTAATTTTGTTATATCAAATATAGGTTGTTTGGTTTTCTAAGTATAGTGGTAACAATAATTTGTCCTAGCAGCAAAAGTACTTATTGCAAAATATGGCAATAATGGTATAGCATAAATTTGTTAACAGAATTGAGAATTTTGTAACTACTATATTCAAAAGATTAAACAGTGATTAACTTATCCAATGGAATTAATTCTTGTTAAATGCTAATATATGAAAAATGTATCTTCAAAGAAGGCATATGAATGCACTGACTTGTTAGAAATCAGCAAGTAAACATTCTGTTGTTGAATACAAATATATATGGTTGAATTAACGGACAAAATAATGTGTTTTATAAGGTAAATATTTTAATAGTTAGAACTATATGATGTTTGTAACAAGAAGAAATATGCTATTTTAGAAATATGTGCTGTTTAGAACAACAACAAATATGAAGACAAATATTTATTGTAACAGCAAGCAATATGCTGTTTAGATGAAGAAGAAATATGCTGTCTAAAAGTGTATGATGTTTAGAACAGCAACAAATTTAAGTTGGCACTAAAAGTTTTCTGTATAAATAAGCTAACTCTTAGATTGTTGTATATATCTTCAATTTTCTTCTTTATAAATTCTGCAGTAAAATTAGAAATAGTAACGTTACCGACCTCCGAAAAAGTCGTGCACGTAGCACTGCCCTAAGAGTTAGTCCAGATGTATGTGCAGACTGTATCCGAACACTCATAGTGGTAAAAATTTGCTCCACCGGAATCTCCTTGCCGCACTCGACGTAGAGAGAGTGACCCTGACTAGCTTTGCCCAGAACAAGAACGAACAACAGCAGCAATTCGAAAGAGATAAGAATTTTAGAGAGGTTTGGTAAGGAAATTATTTCTGTGTACCAGGAGAATGAAAGAGGAGCTTAATATATAGGCATCGGAGATGTAACAGAAAACTGGATCAAAGGACATGAATATTGTTGTAAATGACACACACAAAACGTGTCTGAAACGTTCAGATTTAATGTCCAACGTTTAGAATATTAATGGATTCCAAAACGGTCAGAAAAAAATTAAAGGAACAAAAGATTTTTAGGGTCTCAGCCCGAATCCAAAAAGAAAATAGAATCGGCATTCGGCGCCCGCACCCGTTACGCTAGCCAGACAAGGCGGTGGTGGCGCGCATGTGTGGCCCATAGGGCACCCACACAAGACATTTAGTAAAGCAACAAGAAGGAAAGCACTATATGCTTAAGACACTCTTCCATCCCAGCCGATGTGGGACTAAAAGGGAGGAAGGGAATTTGGTTTTTGAGAGTAATGCAGCAACAGCTTCAACAGTAAACTCATGAGTTATTAATTTTTAAAACTCTGCCAGAAAAAAATTGTTGGACTAGATACATCTCATTTTTTATTTTTATTTTTTAAAGAACTAAAAGGAAAATTAAGTACACAATAATAGTGATGTAAGTTCTTATATATTTTGAGTTGTTATATGAGTTTCCATAGTTGAACTCAATAAAATGTTCGACATGCATGTGTGCATCATCCACATACATAATTGATCATCTAACCAATACATCGGTTAACTATTATTGTAATGTTCATGAGGGACTATGATTAGTTATTGGTAAAGTGAAACCTTATTTAGATACACATCTTAAGTAGGGCATCGTGAACATTGTGGAAGTCCTTCAAGAAACCTTCATTTAAGCTCCTAAATGAATGACATGTTTCATAAAATGTACGTCCAATCTTTTGTAGCTAGTAGGGGTGAGCAATGGTTCTGTTCCGAACTTCCTAACCCGAAACGAATAAAGAGAAACTCGATAGAAACAGAACGAAAAATTCGGTTTACGATTCGGTTCAATTTTATAGGCATGTTAACAGTAAGAAATTGATTAATAGTTTTATCCAGAACCAGAACAAAAATTACCATCTAAAACAAAGAACAAAGTAAATTATCATCCAATAATTTCTAGGAAACCAATTTTATTGGACCAAATTAGCCAAATTTCTAAAGAGGACCAAAGGAAATCAATGAACCAGAATGAAAATAATACACAGAAAACAATACATAGATACAGAACTAGAAGAAGAAGAAATGCAAAATTACAAAAAATCGTGGTAGTCGATCTCAACAGTCGATCACAATGACCGGGCTAGAGATTTTTGGGACCCAGGACAAAATTTAAAATGATGTCCCTTTCAAAAAAAGAAAGAAAACCATTAAAAAAAGAAACAAAATGCTTCCAACTAGGCCTTGAATCCATGACCTTCTACATAATAGGTATAAGTGAAAACCAACTACACTAAGTAAGTTACCATATTATTTTATATTCACAATAATATGTGTGTGTGTGTGTGTGTGTGTGTGTGTGTGTGTGTGTGTGTGTGTGTGTGTGTGTGTGTGTGTGTGTTTTGAGGCCCTCCTACTTCGTGGGCCCTAGACGGCCGCCCTGGCCAGGGCCAGCCCTGGTCGATCATCAACGACCTCCGGGCTTCGAAGTAGATCTTGCACTCCTCCACCTCCAGATCCTCGTCGTCCATAACCGTCCCTTCCTTCCTCTTGATGTAGACAGCAGTCATCGATCTCGAACTCTCCGCCATCGTAGGCGAGTTTCCGGTAGTATACCCACTTATGCTTCTTTTAGGGTTTCGAAACCCAAACCCTAGGATCGACGGATCATCTAGACCTCTTCTTCGATTCTTTGGTGGGGTCACCGGAGAGAAGGAAGGTGGAGGAGGAGGGTTAGCGGGTTCAAATTTGGAAGAGAGAGTTGGGAGAGAACAAAGAAAGAGTTTGGAGAGATTGGAGAGTCGGCGGAGAGATTGGGATTTGGGAGAGCGACTGAGAGAAATGTAGAGAAAGTGTCACGCCCCGCTCCCGTAGGAGCGATCGTCCTCGCTAAGGACGTGATGCCGCTACGAGCCTAGATTGCGCTCGTGCAAGGCAGTTTCATAACGGTCCGATTACAGCGGCTGCGACTGGGGTCATCGCACAGAAGTCCCAAGCAGAATCATTGAACATGCAGCAGAATTTAGAAGCAAAATACAAGTTATTCAAAATATGCTCTTTATTGATATTGAACAATAAGATTACAACATGGCACAATGCCATGATTACAAGACTCTCAAGCTCACTTTTTCTCTCATTTTATAAGTCACTCTGCTCTCTCTCTCATCTCTCGATACAATGCTTGAGCCAGCGGAAGCTTCGGAAGGCAATGTCCATACATTATGTCCCGTATAAGTCTTGACTCCACTGCAGCCGCATGTTTCGAATCGCCAAGGAACTCCGTGCCTCGACGCATCCAAGCGAGCTTCGCGCCACGAGCTTCTACCTGAGCCAGCACATAAAAACTGTGTGGGTGTCAGAACTCAACTGTACTGGTGGAGTGAGCTCCTCGTCCACCCATACAAAACTGACACGTTAATTTACTTTGAGCAGCTTAATCCCTTTTGATTGTCTTACTAGTCTTGCCTTAGGATCAACGACTGCCTTGGCCTATACTTGGTGACACAACGACCGAGTCATATGATACTCTATTCGTGACTTTCATATATTCGAGACAGTGCCTCGCCGAGGAGCAAGTAAGGCAAACTCGGCCGTGCCAAGACTTTCACTTGTTTTACGCGCCTCTAGACCATTCTCGTGCCAACGACGTCGAGGGGACGACTCATGCAGGTCATGCCAATACACTTGTTCGTTCCTGAAGATCGAGACCGTGCTTCCCAAGGATCAACCTGACTTAACCATCTTGCCTTACGGCCCTTCCTAACTTAACTCGAGACGATGCCACATTCATGCCGAAAGTACGTGTCCTTGCTATAGCCAAATCTTAGGCTCCAGAATAGTAATACAACCGTACACACCCTAACCTGTGCCGATTCAAGGTTAGCGCTTGCAATAAGCATGACTTGATAACCCCACACTGTAACTTGCTACTACTCGATGCAATCCAAAGGCATACACGCGGATAGCCGCTCTTGCCGACACATCTATATGAGTGGTCACTAGCAATGTCAAGCTATCCTAGATCTTTTGCATACGGTGACCATTTGCGTGGCGAGGTACGAGCTCCCACCGAATGCCCGCAGCCTATATTGTAACGGTTCACTTCAACGAGTCGTACCGTCGATGAAGGCCGTACAATATCTAGTAATTTCTCCTAGGCCAACACGAACCGGTGCCCCAGGATCGCTCGAAGAATTTCGCCCTTGCGCGTAAGTTGTCCAATGACCATGCAAGACTCAACTCGATCTATCAAGTCCTTTCTTAACTATGACCATGCTTTCCATCTTTCTATCGAGACTCCCAAGTAGCGGGACCGATCTCGCGTGATTCCTTATCGAGACTCCCAAGTAGCGAGACCGATCTCGTGTGCGAGACTTATCAAGACTTAGAGAGACTCCCAAGTAGCGGGACCGATCTCGTGTGCTTCCTTATCAAGACTTAGCGAGACTCCCAAGTAGCAGAATCGATCTCGTGAATGAGACTTATCGAGACTTAGCGAGACTCCTAAGTAGCGGGACCGATCTCGTGTGTTTCCTTGTCAAGACTTATCGAGACTCCCAAGTAGTGGGACCGATCTCGTGAACGAAACTTATCGAGACTTAGCGAGACTCCCAAGTAGCGGGACCGATCTCGTATGTTTGCTTGTCGAAACTTATCGAGACTCCCAAGTAGCGGGATCGATCTCGATGACAACTAGTCGCGTGGACTTTCTTTGTCCGTGGCATGCTTTTATTTAAACCCACCGTGGCTCGTGCCTTAGATAGACCTTGTTCTCTAGGCGACGCTATCGCTCAAGTCATATAATTTATACGACGAGCCTTGTTCTCGAGGGACTACGCGACTTGACAACCGTAGATAGAGCGGGACAGTGCTAAAATGGCTTAGATCGACCGGCATAACTTTGCCTAACTTAGTTGCGTAACGACTTGACGAGCAAAGGCTATGCCAAGCTTCGCATCGAGAGAACGTGCCGTGCACGCGTTCGACTTGAACAACCAAGTTCTTGGGTGCCTAGACTTAAGCTACTAAGTCGTGCAATACGGCTTAACCTACGGGACGTGCGAAGGCTATGCCAAGCCTTGGACGACGGGACCGTGCATGCTTTATCAAGCATTCACGCGGGCGACGCCTATGACTTAGGCCAATTCGAGCGTTGTGGCAACTTAGCAACTTAGGCCAACTTCCTTCTCCCAAGTCACGGGACGAAGGATCGAGTGTCATTTGAAAGCTCGCTGAGCCGACTTCTACGCAGACCGTAGGGACCTTTTTCCATGTTCTAACACATTTCAACCTGTCGAGATTATTCTCTTAGCTATGTGGATGCGTCTCTTTTATTATCAAGCCTAACTTGTGCAAGTTGAAAACATGCGAGTTATTATGTGAAGGCTAAGGCGTGGCAAGTTTATCGAAACTACCCCACCTGAACGAGGAGTCGTCTCGACCGAGCGAGTCTTCGAGCAGCCGTTGCAAGGCTAAGACCAAACGACGTTGGCGTTTCGATTCCTTTGATTGACCGAGCGGGACGGGACACTACATCATACACCATTCAGAAAAAATTTTGTCCACGAAAACTAACTGAGTACTTACGCTTAAACCACTTTGATCTAAGGACTCGCGTACACACTCTGCCTATGCGTTTGTTCGATTTTGAGCCGCGCTCGCACTAGTATCAATCCTTCCGTTAATACGTTTCAAAATTTATAATACTTTTCCATTCCTCAAGTCTCATTTGAATTCAACATATCACTTTGTAGCTCCCCTTCCTAGAAATTTTGAAATATTTCTATTTTTTATTTATTTTATTTAAATGGTGATTTTTAGATTTTTATAAATAATTAATTAGTTAATTATTACGGTAGAATATTTTAAGTCATAGTTGAGTTATGGAGTACAAGATGACTAGAAACCGTGGCACGAATAGT
This sequence comes from Iris pallida, assembly GCA_029216955.1. Taxonomy (NCBI): domain Eukaryota; kingdom Viridiplantae; phylum Streptophyta; class Magnoliopsida; order Asparagales; family Iridaceae; genus Iris; species Iris pallida. Next base: position 20,695 of record JANAVB010010720.1, read on the forward strand.
ACAGTGGCGTGCTTTGACTAGTGTATTAGCCATGGTAGGGAAGGCCAAATCATAAGTGTGTCCGAACTAGGAAAACCAAGCTAAGTTGTGACATGACCCTATAAATAATTTAAATTTTTATTATTAAGCATATTGACTTTTTGGAGACCCGGTTAGACCGAACTAGCTCAGATCTGACCCAAACCCAAACTAGCCCGATTGGACCCGAATCGAACCCGAGCCAATGTAGTCATACGGTGTGTCCAAAAACGTCTATGTCAATATATATATCTTATGTGTGTATGGGGTACTTATTTAATAATGTATTAAATATATTCCGTAAGTATTTGTCATATATATAATATAGGTGTCAATATTATTTGATATTCAAGTGACATTTTTTATCTAAAAACTATGACAACTATTTTGTGAATTTTGTGGATCTTTTGATTATATGCATATATACTTGCGTCTTTACCTATGAAATAAATATCAACAAACATCATGAACCATCGTTATCGTAAAACTACCATTATTTGACGTGTTGAATCCAACCGAGCCCAAACACCCTACTTTGACTCTCAAACCAATTCCTATTAGACCTGTACACTACCCTACACTAATCCCCTACTCAACAATATATATTTTGCACACTCAAAGCCTTGTAGATGCACAACAAACCAATAGACAACTAAACTTCATATTTAAGACTCCGATATACACTACAACAAAAAGGTGTTTTAACGACACTCAAAAAGTGTCGTTATTGACTTTCCATGACACTTTTTTGGTATTGTCTAGAGGGGGTGTCATAGAAATAATTTTTCTTTCAACGACACTACAAAAGTGTCATGTAATAACTTTGTGACGACACTTTTTGAATGTCGTGTAGTGCTTATTTCAAAGCACTTTATTGGTGTCATCTTAACATCCGTCAATGACAGCTAATAAGTAATCGTCAAAATTATGACACTTTATAAGTGTCATCCACAAGCATTCAATAACAGTTAATAAATGTCATGAATAAATTTTTGTGGCACTTTTTTGTAATGTCTGTTGTTCGTATTACGTATTTTGGAATACGTGTACGTATTTTATTGCATGTCTTCTTGCTTGGTTTATTGGGTATTTCCATTTGCTTGGCCATGGTTCATCTTGGTTCGGTTCGGCTTGTGTTGGTTAGGCTTGGTTCGGTTCTGGTTGAGAACCAACCCACCTACCTACGACCACCAACCCTATTTATTAACCCATTTCCCCTTTCTTTCTCTTCATTAATCTTCTTCTTCTCCATCATAACTTTCTTCACCAACCTGTGAGAGAGAGAGGGAGAAGCTTAGGCAAGTGCATCTTGCTTCATGGAGAAATCTGAAATTTATTGTTCCATTCTCTTCTTCGTAACATTCTAAAGCACTTTAGTGCTTGGCATTTTCAATTTCCATGGCTAAATTCTTGTAGAACTAAGTTTATTCCATTTTCATATTTCTTGGGTTTTGATCTATTTAATATTGTTATTTTCAAGTTTTGATGGTTCCATGTTGTAGAGAATTTTATTCTGCCCCATTTTGACCTATGAAAGTTCGGATTTGGACTCCGGATGGAAGAATCATAGAGCTTGGGAGCCATGGCTTGAAGGGTTCTTCTTCTCGGAAGGACGGAGAAGAAGCTCAGTTCATAGCCGCATGAACTTAGCCGCATAGCATTTATGCGGCAAGTTCCCTCGCTGCCGCATAAGCCTTGCTGCATTCTTCTTAGCCGCATGACCTATGCCGCAGGGACTTAACTCCCTGCGAGCCGCATGAACTAAACCCAGCCGCATGAGTTGATCCTGCCGCATAAAGATCTCCAGCCGCATAAAGCCCTTCATTTCCTGCCGTATATGCTTCTTCCCGCGAGCCGCATGGAACCTTGATCTCCACCAGCCACATATGCAACCGTCACTTCCTGGCCACAGGAGACCCCTTTTATCCCCAGCCGCTTGAGGCTCAACTCTGTTCAGCCGCATGGACCTTTGCTCTGCGAGCCGCATGAACTCGGGTCCGTTCCCAGCCGCATGAGGGTCCCTTTCCGCCAGCCGCATGAGAACCCCACTTTCTGATCCACATGACACTGCACCTTCTAGCCGCATGGACCCGACCCCCTTCTAGCCGCATAAGCTGCTTTCCGCTCTCAGCCGCATGGATTCCTTTCCCTGGCTGTATATGCCCGAGCCGCTATGGCTTTCCATAGTCTTGTATTTTATGATTTAATTGTTATTAATTAGGCTCATGTCCTGTGACCCTCAGTATAATTGGGTCTCCCAATAGAATGCTTATACTATGTTATCCTGCACTTGTATCATAAACACAGCAGTGACCCAGTAGTGGTGCACTTTTGACAAGTAGCATGACATGATAGTGGCCTGCCGTGGCACACTCCTAGCAAGTAAACCTGACATGATATATCTCGAATAGTTGTTGCGACGGCTACCTGACATGACATGACCAGTATGAATAACCTGGACACCGTGGGCGATTGTGCTTGTACAAATGAACCAGTCTTGTCTTGCATCATGTTTAGGATAGGACTCCTGAGTACCACGGTCAGGAGTACCTACTGAAATGGATTAAGGCTAATAACTAGAATAATACAGTAGTCATGAAGAGATTTCCCAGCTATAGGCAATCCCATTATCTGGGTGCGCCTGGGATCTGTAGCCTGCCGTCGAGTAGGGTACATTTCCAGCACACTGTCATGTGTTGCACCCTTCAAGCTACCTAAGGGAACATGTATTTCCTGGACGATGTACCCACCTGAATTCAACCCCTAATTTCGACCTGGGTAACCTGGATGGTCTGCAGGGCTTGTGGCTGTGGAATAATTTTGCTGCATCTTGTTAGTAACTAGGCTTGTGATAACCCTAGTTAGTTAAAGTATCAAGCCGTAATTATTGCTTGGCCGTGATGTTGAATGGGGAACAACCAGTCTAGTCTTGTCTTGATCATTTACAAGATTGTTACATGTCCTGATTTCCTATGTTAGCTGTCGATAAATGGTGGGAAGCCAATTTCCTTTCAGATGAAGGGTTATAACTCCGGTCCTTGTTTGGCTTACGGGTTGTAACCTGGTTATCTGAATAGTTCTATGGTTATCTCGTCGTATATCATCCTGATATGTTTCCCTTAATTTCCAATTTTATTATTTATTTTATTCTGTGCTAATTACTGGTTTTAGTTCCTAAGTGAAGCTTCCTTTGTGGCACTTGCTCTTTCTGGGATCTGACCCAGCTGGTTTTGTATGGCCAGATTTCGGAGCAGCTCTAGAGGATCTACCGACCCTTCAGCCCGATGGTGACTACCAGGCGTAACCATGGCAACGAGTGGGTTTATTTTGATCTCCCACTTTATTGTAAAAATATTCTTTTGAGGCATTTAGCCGACGAGCACATGTTTAGCTCGATTGTACCTTTACTTACTGTCTGCCTACGGACTGTAACATGATTGACAGATCCTATGGTTGATCATGTATGACTTAACTCTTGCTAGTCCTGACATTTTGTGACGACTAGCTTCATGATCAGCTGAATATGTAATGTTTGGGACGCCTTACTATTGTATATTTGGTGATCTTACATCTTGTAACATTTACTTACTTGCTTGTGATTGAGACACTAGGCTTGTTCTTGACCTTAAGAGACTGTTGGTTTGTAGTTAAACCCTCATGTATCTAGACAGCCATGACCGTATAGCGAGGTGGGTTGCACTTCAATATACGTAGCTGGCTATGTCTGCCTCCGCTCTCCAGTATTCTGGTTCTGGGGCATGACATGGTTTAAGTAGTGGCCCATGCAGGTCTTGTTCATCAAGATATATGAGGGTTTACCGAATAGATGTCTCAATCAGTACTCGCCCTTGAACACTGTTCGTATCCTCTGAATCCCTGGAATCTTGACCTGATTACATGCTTGTATCGTTGATCTGTCTTGGTCCTTCTTATTATTTCCTATGTCGTCTTCTTCAGCGGCATTGTTCCTGGACCTGCCGATCAGCAAGGCGGAGCACCTCCCGTGGACCAGCAGCAACCCGGAGATCAAGCCCAGCATTCGGGAGTAGCCTCTAGAGTTATGCCAATTGAAGGAGAGCCACCATTCCAGCCAGTTCAGCCTGCAGAACCTGATGATGGCACTTTGGTAGGTCTCATCAGGACCTTGATAGCTTCCCAAGATCGTCGAGGAGCTGCCTTGCACCAGGCAGTGACTGATGCTTGGCTTCAGGACACAGAAGTGATTCTAGAAGCAGCCAGAACCCCAGAGAACGAGAAGGTGGCCGTAGTGCGCCTGCAGTTGTTAGATCTTGCCCGTAGCTGCTGGGCGGCACAGGCCGTTGGATTAGTGGCACCTATTGCTTGGGCAGTATTCAGAGAGAGATTCCAGACCAAGTACTTCGATGCTGTAGCTCGATACGATCTACAGACGAGGTTCACCAATCTGAAGCAGATGGGCAGGACGGTCGACGGATATGCGGCCGAGTTTTCCAGACTCAGTCGGTTTGCTCCCACTTTGGTGGCAACCGAGTATGATAGAGCCCAGCGATTCCAGCAGGGGCTTCACTTGGAGATTTTATTGGCAGTTGAGCAGTTTGAGCATCAGACTTTCGATGCAATCTTGAGAGCAGCTAGGAGGCATGAGTATACCTTCCAGAGGATCGTGGATAGGACCGGAGGTCGGAAGAGGTCTCACGGCCAGATGAATCAGACTTCAGCACCAGTCCCAGCAGTTCAGGCTTTGAATATTGGAGCTCCGAGGCGGGCGGCCTCAGTAACGACGGTTCAACATTCAGCCCCGACGTACCCTCAGCAGCAAAAGCAGAAGCACTCTTCCGCGGTGGGATGCTCTCATTACGGGAAGCCCGGCCATGTGGTAGCAGAATGTCGTAGGGCGCAGGGATTGTGCCTGGCTTTTGGAGCAGCAGATCATAAGGTGGGATCCTGTCCGAATAGGGGTGGTTCATCATCGTCCAACCTTTCTAGCTCTTCAGTGAGAGGACCAGCTCCAGTCCAGCAGCAGCAGTATCAACCTCAGAGGCCCTTGCCGCCTCAGTGCCAAGCATTCCAGCAACAACACCCCCAGCAGTATGCACAAGCCCAAGCCTTGAGTCAGAACAGGCAACGGAGATTTCAGCAGAGGGGACCAGCACCCCGAGGGCACGATCAGGCTATGGTGATGACCGCAGAGGAAGGATTGGCACCAAGAGAGGGTAGTGGCAGGTACTATTCTCGTCAAGTCCTTTCCAGCCTCAGCTTTATTTGATTCTGGTGCATCGCATTCATTTATGTCTGCAGGATTCGCGACACGGATAGGATTGGAGCCCGAGTCATTATCAGTAAGGCTCAATATACTTACTGGTAACGGACTTGTGGGAGTAGATAGAGTATTTCCTCGTGTCGGATCGTAGTTAGCGGCAGAGAATTCCCCGCTAGATTGATAGAGTTTCCGATGGCCGATTATGATGTGGTCTTAGGGATGGATTGGTTGAGGAACCAGTATGCTAGAATAGACTGCCATATTGGCAGGGTTGTTTTTAGCATTCCAGACGAGCCAGAGTTTTCCTTCTCCCGAGGCGAAGTTGAACCTTCTCCTCCAGTATTGCGGATGGAAGTAGCAGCGGTACAGTTACCTCAGATAGTCGAAGAGTTTCCAGATGTTTTCCCAGAAGAGCTTCTAGGGATACCGTCGAAGCGGGAGATCGAGTTCACCATCGACTTGATTCCCGGGACAGCCCCAGTATCAGAGAGAGTCTACAGGATGGCACCGTCAGAGCTATATTGTACAAGATGATTGAAGAACTCAGAACCAAGAGATTCATTCGTGCTATTGGATCGCCTTGGGGAGCTCCGATGCTTCTTGTGAAAAAGAATGATGGTACGTCCAGATTATGTGTAGATTATCGTACCTTAAACTTAGTAACAATCAAGAACAGATACCATCTCCCGAGGATAGATGACTTGTTTGATCAACTCAAAGGGGCAACAGTATTCTCGAAGATCGACTTGTGGTCAGGAATATCATCAGATCAGAGTCAGAGAGCAGGACATCCCGAAGACAGCTTTCAGATCCAGATATGGGCATTGGGAGTTCCTTGTGATGCCATTTGGAGCAACCAATGCGTCGGCTGTATTTATGAACCACATGAATCGCATCTTCATGCCTTATTTAGATCAGTTCGTGATCGTGTTCCTAGACAAAATCCTAGTCTACAGCAAGAACGAGACAGAACATGAGCAGCATCTCCGAGTGGTTCTTCAGATTCTCAGAGAGCACCAGTTGTATGCCAAGTTCAGTAAATACGAGTTCTGGCTCGATCGCATTTCGTACTTGGGTCATATCATCACTCGAGGAGGAGTAGAAGTGGATCCCCAGAAGATTGTGGCTATTGAGTCGTGGCCAGTGCCCAGCACAGTTGCAGAAGTCCGTAGTTTTCTTGGATTGGCCGGTTACTACCGGCGATTGTTTCGGACTTTGCTCAAATTTCAGCGCCCTTGACCCAGTTGACCCGCAAGGATGCACGGTTTGCTTGGACAGCAGAGTGCCATGATTCTTTTGAGAAGTTGAAGCGAGGCTTGATGACGGCACCCATTCTCACGCTTCCAGATGGGATCGGAGGATTTTCAGTGTATTGTGATGCTTCCGGCAGAGGCTTAGGATGTGTTCTGATGCAGCATGGGAAGGTAATAGCATATGTGTCACGACAACTTCGTGATCATGAAAGGAATTACCCAACCCATGACTTGGAGCTGGCAGCGGTAGTGTTTGCACTTAAGTTATGGAGGTACTACTTGTATGGAGATAGGATGGAGATCTTCATCGACCACAAGAGCCTGAAGTATGTGTTCACCCAGAAGGATCTTAACATGCATCAGAGAAGATGGCTGGAGCTACTCGTGGATTATGATGTCAACTTGCAGTATCATCCTAGGAAGGCCAACGTTGTAGCAGAAACATTGAGCAGGAGAGCCGGAGTTTATTTTCTGACAGCGCAACCAGAGCTATTAGCAGATCTTCAGAAGATGGGTATAGAAGTTGTTCTCCCTTCCAGTGTGGCATTGATGGCCAGTATGCAAGTCCAGTCCACTATAGTCGAGAGGATTCGGATGGCGCAGTCAGCAGATTCCAAGATTCAGCGACTCAGAGCAGAGTGCGAGGCATGACGGAGACCAGAGTTATGCATTCATGAAGATGGTACACTTCGACATGGCAATCGTCTTTGTGTACCAAGTAGAGACATCAGATGGAAAATCATGGCAGAGGCTCACAGTTCTCAGTATTCTATTCATCCGGGCAGTACGAAGATGTACCGCAATATCCGTCAGCACTTTTAGTGGAATGGCATGAAGAGGGAGATAGCCCGGTTTGTCTCTCGGTGTTTGGTTTGCCAACAAGTTAAGGCTGAACATCAGAGGCCAGCTGGACTTCTTCAGCCCTTGCCGATTCTAAAATGGAAGTGGGAGCATATAACCATAGATTTCATGACTAGATTACCTAGATCCCCTGTTCGAGATGTCATTTGGGTTATAGTTGACCGACTCACGAAGGTGGCTCACTTCCTTCCATTCAGAGTTGGTCAGTCGACGGCTCAGCTAGCAGAGATGTATCTCAGGCAGATCGTCAGGCTTCACGGTATGCCAGTCAGTATCACCTCGGACCGAGATTCCAGGTTCACGTCGTACTTCTGGCGTAGCTTGCAAGAGAGTTTGGGAACTCACCTCCAATTCAGCTCAGCTTAACATCCGCAGACGGATGGTCAGTCGGAACGTACGATCCAGACCCTTGAAGATATGTTGCGGTCCTGTACACTTAACTTTGGTGGTTCGTAGGAAGATCGCCTGCACCTGGTGGAGTTCTCGTACAATAACAGCTTCCAGGCCAGTATCCATATGGCACCGTTCGAGGTACTGTACGGTAGAAAGTGCATATGTTAGCATGGGATGATATTGGAGAGAGGCAGATGCTTGGTCCAGAAATGATTGCCCAGACAGTTGAAGTGGTCATGAGAGTCAGAGATCACCTTCGAGTTGCCCAAAATCGCCAGCGCCATTGGGTCGATTCTCATCGGCGTCCTCTTGAGTTTTCTGTCGACCATGTATTCCTGAGGATTTCGCCTAACCGTGGCGTCATTCATTTCGGCGTACGGGGAAAGCTTAGCCCTAGGTATATAGGACCATTCGATATTCTGGAGTGAGTAGAATGTGTCCTATCGTCTCGCTCTTTCGCCGTCGCTAAGTGGGTGCATGACGTATTCCATGTATCCCAATTGCGACGGTATATCCCGGACCCAAGCCATATCCTGGATCATTCGGAATTGGTTGTTGGTGCCAACCTTTCGTATGAGGAGAGGCCCGTGTCTATATTGGACCGAAGAGAGAAGACACTCAAGAACAAGACTATCAAGTTAGTCTGAGTTGCTTGGGGTCATCACTCTTTGGGTGAGTCAACGTGGAAGCATGAGGATGATATCCGATCGCGATATCCCGACTTGTTTGACTCGTGAGGTATTGTGTCTTCCTTATGCCTCATGCCTTCGATTCCTTGCTTGCATGATTGATTGCCTAGTTATAGCTTGCTTGTGATTAGTATAGCTTGTCCTTATCCCTCTAGCCTCATAATTAAATTTTGAGGACGGAATTCTTTTAAGGTGGGTAGAGTTGTAATGTCTGTTGTTCGTATTACGTATTTTGGAATACGTGTACGTATTTTATTGCATGTCTTCTTGCTTGGTTTATTGGGTATTTCCATTTGCTGGGCCATGGTTCATCTTGGTTCGGTTCGGCTTGTGTTGGTTAGGCTTGGTTCGGTTCTGGTTGAAACTAACCCACCTACCTACCACCACCAATCCCATTTATTAACCCATTTTCCCTTTCTCTCTCTTCATTAATCTTCTTCTTCTCCATCATAACTTCTTCACCAACCTGTAAGAGAGAGGGAGAAGCTTAGGCAAGTACATCTTGCTTCATGGAGAATCCGAAATTTATTGTTCCATTCTCTTCTTTGCAACATTCTAAAGCACTTTAGTGCTTGGCATTTTCAATTTCCATGGCTAAATTCTTGTAGAACTAAGTTTATTCCATTTTCGTATTTTTTCGATTTTGATCTATTTAACATTGTTATTTTCAAGTTTTGATGGTTCCATGTTGTAGAGAATTTCATTCTGTCCCATTTTGACCTATGGAAGTTCGGATTTGGACTCTGGATGGAAGATTCATGAAGCTTGGGAGCCATGGCTTGAAGGGTTCGTCTTCTCGGAAGGATGGAGAAGAAGCTCAATTCATAGCCGCATGAACTTAGCCGCATAGCATTTATACGGCAAGTTTCCTCGCTGCCGCATAAGCCTTGCTGCATTCTTCTTAGCCGCATGGCCTATGCCGCAGGGACTTAACTCCCGCGAGCCGCATGAACTAAACCCAGCCGCATGAGTTGATCCTGCCGCATAAAGATCTCCAGCCGCATAAAGCCCTTCATTTCCTGCCGCATATGCTTCTTCTCGCGAGCCGCATGGAACCTTGATCTCCACCAGCCGCATATGCAACCGTCACTTCCTGGCCGCATGAGACCCCTTTTATCCCCACCCGCTTGCGGTTCAACTCTGTTCAGCCGCATGGACCTTTGCTCTGCGAGCCGCATGAACTCGGGTCCGTTCCCAGCCGCATGAGGGTCCCTTCCCACCAGCCGTATGAGAACCCCACTTTCTGAGCCGCATGACACTGCACCTTCTAGCCGCATGGACCCGACCCCCTTCTAGCCACATAAGCTGCTTCCGCTCTCAGCCGCATGGATTCCTTTCCCTGGCTGTATATGCCCGAGCCGCATGGCTTTCCATAGTCTTGTATTTTATGATTTAATTGTTATTAATTAGGCTCATGTCCTGTGACCATCAGTATAACTTGGGTCTCCAATAGAATGCTTATACTATGTTATCCTGCACTTGTATCATGAACACGGCAGTGACCCGTAGTGGTGCACTTTTGACAAGTAGCATGACATGATAGTGGCCCGCCGTAGCACACTCCTGGCAAGTAAACTGACATGATATATCTCGAATAGCTGTTGCGACGGCTACCTGACATGACATGACCAGTATAAATAACCTGGACACCGTAGGCGATTGTGCTTGTACAAATGAACCAGTCTTGTCTTGCATCATGTTTAGGATGGGACTCCTGAGTACCACGTCAGGAGTACCTACTGAAATGGATTAAGGCTAATAACTAGAATAACACAGTAGTCATGAAGAGATTTCCCAGCTACAGGTAATCCCGTTACCTGGGCGCGTTGGGATCTGTAGCCTGCCGTCGAGTAGGGCACATTTCCAGCACACTGTCATGTGTTGCACCCTTCAAGCTACCTAAGGGTACATGCATTTCCTGGACGATGTACCCACCTGAATTCAACCCCTAATTTTGACCTGGGTAACCTGGATGGTCTGCAGGGCTTGTGGCTGTGGAATAATCTCGCTGCATCTTGTTAGTAACTAGGCTTGTGATAACCCTAGTTAGTTAAAGTATCAGCCGTAATTATTGCTTGGCCATGATTGTTGAATGAGGAATAACCAGTCTAGTCTTGTCTTGATCATTTACAAGATTGTTACATGTCCTGATTTCCTATGTTAGCTGCGATAAATGGTGGAAGCCAAGTTCCGTTCAGATGAAGGGTTACAACCCCGGTTCTTGTTTGGTTTACGGGTTGTAACCTGGTTATCTGAATAGTTCTGGTTATCTCGTCGTATATTCCTGATATGTTTCCCTTAATTTCCAGTTTTATTATTTATTTTATTCTGTGCTAATTGCTGGTTTTAGTTTCTAAGTGAAGCTTCCTTTGTGGTACTTGCTCTTTCTGGGATCTGACCCAGCTGGTTTTGTATGGCCAAATTTTGGAGCAGCTCCAGAGAATCTACCGACCCTTCAGCCCGATGGTGACCATCAGGCGTAACCAGGGCAACGAGTGGGTTTATTTTGATCTCCACTTTATTGTAAAAATATTCTTTTGAGGCATTTAGCCGACGAGCACATGTTTAGCTCGATTGCACATTTACTTACTGTCTGCCTACGGGCTGTAACATGATTGACAGATCCTAGGGTTGATCATGTATGACTTAACTCTTGCTAGTCCTGACATTTTGTGACGACTAGTTTCATGACAGCTAAATATGTAATATTTGGGACGCCTTACTATTGTATATTTGGTGATCTTACATCTTGTAACATTTACTTACTTGCTTGTGATTGAGACACTAGGCTTGTTCTTGACCTTAAGAGATTGTTGGCTTGTAGTTAAACCCTCATGTATCTAGACAGCCGTGACCGTATAGCGAGGTGGGTTGCACTTCAATATACGTAGCTGGCTATGTCTGCCCCCGCTCTCCAGTATTCTGGTTCTGGGGCGTGACATTTTTTATGTGTCATATAAATATTTTAGTCACGACACTTTACTAGTGTCATCTTAACATTGTATCTTCAAAATTACGACACCTTATAAATGTCATCTAAACTCACTTTAACGTCACATTTTAAATGCTTTCAAAACAATATCAAAATATTTAAAACTTTATTTTATATAGATTGATTTATTTTAAATATATTTATTTTCAAATAATTAACCCAAACCAATTTCACAAATAATAAAAATTTAATGTGCCAAAAACAATATAAAACAACTCAAACCCATACAAAGTGTTAATAAAAAATTACAAGAATAATATCCAAATTGTTTAAGAGGAACAAAGTCTTATTACATAATACTTAAAAGTCCTATACTCCTATTAGTAATAGTTCTTAGTATCCAACTCTTTCCGTCAAACCCTGAATAAGGCTCTCCATGGATAAGGACATCAATATCAAGTTCTTCATGGAGCTTAACTTTGTTGATTTCCTTTTGATGGCCTTAACATACTCTTCCTCGAAAATCCTGAATGAAAATGACCTTGAGGAGAATGTTGTATCTCGAACACGAACCCGATTATTCTCACACGACCCAGTAAGGGGAACTCTGGAATCTTAAGGGCTTCAGCTCTCTGTAAGACAACCAGATATTCCATTTAGCAAACTAAGTTACTTATTGCAATTTACAGTACTAAAAATCTTAAATAATTGAAACAAATAAGATCACCTTGATCAGATACAGCAGATCAAATTTACAAATATTGTATCCAATTATAATATCTGGGTCGATCTCACGTATGAAATCCTGCATAATTGAACAGTCTGAGAGGAGAAACTCATCAGTTATTCCTCTCAATTTGAGGGGAATAAGAATTTGCCACCCATAATGGTGCACTGCAGAGAGTTTGAGATTTAGATTTAGCCACAGCACATGCCATTTGGATGCTTTACTTCTCCACTCCCATTTGCATGCACTTCAATCTTCTTGTCTAATTTGTTTAGTGCAGCTTTTGCAATAATGACTAAGGATGGGAGGATGATACTGGTGTAGTGGTTGCCAATGTTAATTTGGTTCTCTCTACATGTATTTTAATTTTGATAATATTGTAAGTGGTCCCTAGTAGGCTTTGGGATGTTCTGTTACAAATCCTCTTTAATGAATCTTTGATCAAGTTGAAATTGATAAAGTTGATAATATCAATCAATTGTTTGTAACTGCAATTAACATGGAAACAAGCAAACGACAGGAGAAAACTTTGTTATGGCCTATTCAATATGTTAATAAGCCACCGGCTATGGATAGAACTGGATGATCCCCTTAACTAATATTATGGCCTATTCAATATGTTGTTCATCAAGGTTCCATCCCTTCTAGTTGAAGCCGTATAATTGTCTCCTATTCTTAACCATATAATTAATATTTGGACTATGTCATAATGATTATGTTGAAATTCTAAAAATAGTCTAATGATCCTTGTCATAGTACTTATCATCACTGTCAAGTAGAAAATCGTATATAAAACAATATGAAATATGGGACATTACAATGCTACATCTTTGGGTCACTATAGATTTCAACGTTCAATTGTGCATGTTAAACATTCCATCAGTCACAATTACCAAATGGGATTAGAAATATTGCATACCTTTGGATACATTTTTAAATCCTACAACAAGAATGTCTGCTTCTTTTGGCAGGTCCTACATACTCAACACCCATATGTTTCAATCACTGAAAATTAGAAAAGAATAGTTTAGTCAGACTTCATCATGTCCCACAAGAATGTAAGGCTACCTTTTGACTTGGCTACAAAAATTAATGTTACTAAACAGAGTTTATTTTAAGATGACAGTACTCAGAATAATCAACTATGTTTACTTACTAAAAGCCATGTTTATCTGACAATGACATAGAAAAATATAAGCCTTTGATACTTCTTCCCTCCTCTATAACTAATGACAAATGCATCAAATGCAGGATTATTGATAATGGAATGCGGGAAATTAAAGGCAGGAAATCAAATGTCAGATCTGTCTATCTGGTCTCTGGAGCTGAATATTAACACTGTTGGGGCCATTCTTCTACAACTTCACACATGTTGGAGTGATACAAGTACTGAGAATTAGTGTTATACACTATACTAAGCCAAGGCCTTCACTGATTCATTGAGTTAGAGAATTTGGCCCTTATCATAAATGTGCTAAATGAAAATGTTCCCACACAAGTTGGCCACGGGACCAACAAGAAAATCATTGGTAATCAACATTCAGATAAAAATAAATAAAAGTCAAAATTTTAGTTCAGTAGCAGGAAGGGAAGTGAATCTGGTATATAAGATATAAAACATAATAGTTGGTTTATAACATAATATTTGGTTTCAACCCACTATAATTTAGGATGACAATTGAATATCCTGTAAACAGGTAAATTTTACAAAAGTGAACTAGTAGAAGTGATTAGAAAGATGCCCAAGCAAGAAGTAGGCAGAATGCAACCAATGCCAATTGGTAAATTTCTTTTATCTACAATGGACTCAATGGTCAGATCATTGGTAACAATAATTGATATTGCTAAATAACTTTTACTAGCAGTTGAGAGAACATACCTAAAAAGTAGAAAGAAAGACTTATCAGTAGCTTAAGGAACCAAGACACACATGTTCGGGATAGTATTGATAGGATAGCCAAGAAGACTATCAGTAGCTAAATAAAATGGTTCCAACTATCATTGACATTTGGTTCAAAAGATAAAAATTACTAGCTAGAAACTTTGAGAACACGGATGTCAACGGCAATCTTAGCTTGTATGTAAACTACAAATTGAAAAGATTGGAACTTACTGCAACTATTGAACATACTAGGTATACTCCCAGCTTGCATATCATAAAAAAAAATTAGATTCAACCCACGTACCATGTGGTATAGAATTGGACAGTTTCTTCGTAGCCCTAACACATCTTCTTCAATGTGTTTTCTTTGAACACAAGTTATTGGACATGTTTAAAGCATACAAGTATCAGCACTCTTAATAAACAAATCGTTACAATTTTTGAAGATGACAGAATTTCCATAACCTCCAAAATCCAAGTCAATTTTTCAATTGATCCATAGTTTCCTTAAGAAGGAAATTCAAGAAGCCATATCAAAATGATGCCAATAATTCAGTTAACTGGAGTCATTAACAGAAAATGGAAAATTCATGAAAATTAACAGAAAATGGAAAATTCATGAAGAGAACAAAATATCGAAGAATTAATCACCAAGTTTCGTTCCCACCAGCACAATCAGTACATTGGGAGCGTAATGCCTAAGTTCTGTGACCCGCAGAGAATGAGGTAACGATATTGAGATTATATGATGTAGAGCATAACTATTACTGGACTAAGAGAGTAATTTAGCAAAGAATTAAGGTCACCTTCTTGTGAATATTTTCATAGCTAGCCTTGCTAACGAGAGAAAAGACCAACAAGAACACATCAGCCCCTGTAGCTCAGGGGCCTTAGCCTATTGTAATCTTCTTGACCTGCAAATATGTATATATTTTGGTAACTGCTCAACAATTGCATATAACTCGCAGTAACAACTCTGCTTTCACTAAAATATCTGCACTTCTATAATTATTTGTAAAGCTCGCCTTTTTCTGTTAAAATTAGATACACTCTAGTTTGCAACAACAAAAGCACGGCCATTATGCTACTTGTGTATATTTCCTAAAGGACAGATTGATTACACATCAAGGACTTTGATAGGAAGTTCAACCTGATCATAGAAGTACCCATACAAGCGTAGTATATTGGGATGTCTGAGGCGACTTTGTATCTCTACTTCATGGCACAGTTGATGCCAACATTAGACTGTTTTAGCTAGCTCTTGAACAGAACTTTTTTATGCCATAATATGATTATTCTATTACAAAATATGAATTTGGTAAGCTCTTAAGGGAAACAACTAAAGAATTCAATCTTTTTATCCAACCCCAGTGAACAAATACAAATCCTCACCTTCCAATGGAATATACCATCTAGGGAGGACTCTAAAAGTAGATGTATACTAAAGAGTTGAAAGGATGAGATGACACTGGTGGCTTTCAGCCATAATGTATTTAGTTGAAAATATGTATTTCTGAGAAGAGATGCTCCCTAAACTAAGTAGTACATTCATTTTGTCAACTTCATGACATACATAACATGGCAATCCAAGATAAGGTGATGCTTTAATGTACCTGAAAGTAGCTTTAGAAAAACTGCCCCCATCATTGTCCTAGGTTTGACTGCAAGTTACCAGCTTATGTCACGGACACAATAGAAAAATCAAGAATCAGCAGAAAATCAAATTGCTAGAGAATTAAGCAGGCTGCAGCCACGGGTCATCATTTACTTGTGGATACATATCCAATAAACTTCTTATCATATGCTAAAAGTACATATCAAAACGTATTTTGACAGTGGATATTTGTTTGCTTTATGTCACTATTTAGCAAAGCACGAAGATACTACTCTTTTAATAACGAGTCATCATTTAAGATGCAATTACATTTCTTCTGGTCTTTTTAACGAACATTAATATTTCAGTCCAATATATTGGACACACATTTTCTCTTATGTCACTCTCTAAAATAGTAGGTAGCTGTCAGATCATCCCATGTATAGTGGAACTTCAATTAAATGACGTAACTATGTGCTAACCAGCAAATATAGCACTAAAACTTTCAGCTTAAATTTATGAAAACAAATGTGTCTATCACCCTGTCTAAGCAAGGACACAGTATGATGAGGATACAGTTTGTGAATCTGTGATACGTTTAAGCTCACTTGCAGTTGGTAATATTTTGAAACCAATCATATGCAATATGATGGGTAAATACTTTAGTGGAGATGTAATCATAACATCTATGCAGAAGATAAGTTGATGCCTTGGTTAATTTGATGTCCAATACATTTCCTATATGGCCTAAAGCTATGCATCTGTTGCATATTAAAGAGCGAATATTTGTTTATTTTAACAACTGGCTATTTAGAAAAGCAAAAGGTCGAAAAAGACATTTGAATAATGAGCTCATATTAAAGAATTAAGAGGTTAGTTCGTTACATTAGATATTCGTATTATCCTCTGTGTCACAGTTTTGAAAGAGTTGCACACTATATATATATCACATTTTGCTTCTTTGTTAATAAATGTGAGAAAGGAAATAGGTGAGTTATGAAAATGTGGAGGTAGGAGGGAAATAGATGTTGTGCCCGTAGTGTGTCTAGTCGAACATGTGTCTGACACAACATAGAAACTCCAGAATACACCAGTATTTGTCCATGTCATTGTGTCAGAATCGTGCCATGTCCTATTTGTGTTCATGCAACATATTATACTATAATCTACATATGTGTCCAGTTATATTTAGACATTGGACAATACAAATTTGCATGTTACGGCTTCATAAATGCATTTAACATGTTATCAAGTGATATAATTTGCATATTTGTGTATCAGATAGTTTATATACACCTTCTTTTCTCTTCCAAATAGACATGGCCAAACTTCCCTCGCCCAAACTTTACAATGTCAAAATCTTGAAAGTTCATCTCTTCTCTGCCGTTAAACCATCAAAGAAGGCTACACAACGTTCAAGAGCAAACAATTAGATGCAAAAATATTTGATTAAAATAGGTATTGAGGAAAGTAGATTCTTAATTGGTCTACAAAATTATATGGAAGCAGCAACAAATTGACAAAATAGAACTCGGGCTCCATGCACGATAAATGATTT